>WAAF01008390.1:8296-31290 GCA_013400475.1 Tricholaema leucomelas
CCCTTCCTCCACCCATCCATCCCTCTACCCATCCCTCCCTCCGCCCACCCTTCCCTCCCTTCACCCATCCATCCCTCTCTTCACCCATCCATCCCTCTACCCATCCCTCTCTCCACCCATCCCTCTCTCCACCCATCCCTCCCTCCACCCATCCACCCACATGCTTGTGAGCAAACACAAATAAAGCAGCAGGCTGCTCCACACCGAGGAAGCTTCTTCACCTGCCTGTACTTTGGCAATGGCTGCACCCACAGCAGTGTGACCAGCAGGAGTCAGCTCTCCTGCTCTGCTCTGCTCTGCTCGGACCCCACTTGCAGCACTGCTTCCACTCCTGGTGCCCCCAGAGCAAGAAGGACATGGAACTGCTGCAGAGGATCTAGAGGAGGCCACCAAGGTGATCAGAGGGCTGGAGAACCTCTGCTGTGGGGACAGGCTGAGAGAGTTGAGGTTGTTCAGCCTGGAGAAGAGAAGACTTCAAGGAGAACTTAGAGCAAGCTTCCAGGACACGAAGGGATCTACAGGAAAGCCAGGAAGGGGTTCTATAAGGACCTGTAGTGACAGGATGAGAAGGAATGGATTGAAGCTTGGGGAGGGCAGATTGAGACTGGAGATGAGGAAGAAATAAGAGGAGAGAGAATGAGTTTAAGATGGGAAAGGGAAGATTGAGAGTGGAGATGAAGAAGAAATTCTTTGCAGTGAGGGTGGGGAGACACTGGCACAGGTTGCCCAGGGAGGTTGTGGAGCAGAGAGAGGGAGGGTGAGGAGACACTGGCACAGGTTGCCCAGGAAGGTTGTAGAGCACAGAGAGGGAGGGTGAGGAGACACTGGCACAGGTTTTCCAGGGAGGTTGTGGAGCACAGAAGCACAGAATGTGATCAAAGATCACATTCTGTGCTTCTGTGCTCCACAACCTCCCTGGAGGTGTTCAGTGCCAGGCTGGATGAGTCCTGGAGCAACCCTGAGCTGGTGAAAGGTGTCCCTGCCCATGGCAGGGGGCTGGCACTGGATGATCTTAAAGTTCCCTTCCAACCCAATCCATTCTATGGGGCAGGAGAAGTTTAAGGGACCAGAATGGAGCTGGTAGCAATGAGAATTGGTTTCTCTGGGAAGGGCTGGTCTGAGATTCTCCACAGCAGCTGCTGAGTTGCCCCTGTGTTGTGGTGGCTCTGCTGGGCCCTGGATTCCCAGCAGAGCTCTGCAGGCTGGCAGTAAACAGATCCCTGGTGCTGAGTAAGGGAGCTGCCACCCTGCGCGGTGCTGGCGTCACTGGCAGCTCTTTAATCACCTCCTTGTGACTCTCAACGAGGCAGCCTAAAACGCTGCTTCCAAGGGGGGGAAAGCTCCAGGGCACTGCATCCAGGGAGCTGCTAATAAGCAATGAAGAGGGAGACTTAAGTAACAATTAAAGCTGCCCCCAGTGCACTCCCACGCCCTCAGTGTTAATGATCGCTGCCCCTCCCGGCTCCTGCCACCCTGTGCCAGTGCATCACTGCTGCCCCAGGCACCACCCCAAGGCACTCTGCCCTGTCCACCTGGGGCAGCAGCTCCCATTTTCATGGAATCACAGAATCAAGGCACAGTTTGGGTTGGAAAAGCCCTCTAAGATCATCGAGTCCAACCTTTAACCCAGTCCTACCATGGTCACCAAACCATGTCCCCCAAGTGCCATGGCCACAGGTTTCTTGAACACCTCCAGGCATGGGGACTCCACCACCTCTCTGGGCAGCCTGTGCCAATCCCCTGTGCCAATTCCCTGTGCCACTCTTGCAGCAAACAAAGTTTTCCTCATCTCCAAACTAACCTTCCCCTGGCACAGTTCCAGGCCATTTCTTCCCCTTCTATCACCTGAGACTAAGGAGCAGATCCCAACCTCCACCTCGCCTCAGCCTCCTTTCAGAGAGCTGTAGAGAGCAATGAGGTCTCCCTCAGCCTCCTCTTCTCAGGACCTGGGCATGTTGAGTCTGGTGAAGAGGAGGCTGAGGAAGACTGCTCCTCCCCAACCCTGCTCTTGGCAAACCACAACACCTCCCCCTTGTCATTCACTCCATCAAACAGCTCTGTGAGAAACCTAAGAGGTAATTAAGCCACATCCTCACCACCTCCAGAGGAGGAGCAAGGCCCAGCTGTGGCCAGAGCACTACCAGGGAGAATGGCAGAGCTGGTGGCAGGTGAGCAAGCAGCACCTGGCACAGCACCATCCTCCCCAGCCTCTGCAGATCACTCACAGAGCCCCTCACGGCCATGCCACAGGGGGTCCCTGTGCCCACCACTCTCCAAAGGGAAGGGGGACGATTTGCTGCCTCTTTTCTTCTGGTCACAGACACTAAATAAATAAATAAGGGATGTGGAGGGGGTGGGGGGGGCGAAGAAGGATCCCTGTGAACATGAGTAATGGCCCAGGAATGAGCAACCCGAGATAAAACTGAATAATAACATGTCAAAAACTACACGATGTGGGTTTTTATTCCCCAGTGGAGTTTCCTTCCTGCTAATCCATCACTGTAGAAGATGCAAGATTACTGCTTTCAGGGGGAAAAAAAAAAACCACCTCACACTCCGGGAGATAAATGTGAGTAAATTAGGGTTTATTATATTATTTAGGGCGGTAGAACTTCAGGCATTCCTTTATTAAATTATTTATGCCCTTGGCAGAGGCTCGGCTGGGCAGCGCCCGCCCTGCGGGAGCAATCCTCCTCCCGCCGCCCTCCCCGGGAGCAATCCTCCTCCTGCCGCCCTGCCCGGGAGCAATCCTCCTCCTGCCGCCCTGCCCGGGAGCAATCCTCCTCCCGCCGCCCTCCCCGGGAGCGATCCTCCTCCCGCCGCCCTCCCCGGGAGCGATCCTCCTCCCGCCGCCCTGTGTCGAGGCGCTGGGAGAGGAAGGGGAGGGCAACCCTGGTAGCCTGAATGGATCCACAGAGGATCCGCCCTCCTGATCTGTAGCATCCAAGTCTGGCATGCCCCAGGGCATCGAGGAGGGGATGGCAGCCCCCTGGGAAGTTCCCCTGTTGCTGCTCAAGACATCGCTCAGCCAAGCTCCGTGCCGGTCCCCTCCCCGCTGGCGTGGAACCGAGGTGGTGGGCACCTTGCTGTAAATGGCAGTGAAATTACAGCCCCACCAATAATGACAGGCTTGTCCCCCCGAGGGGAGGCCGGCAGGAACCTGCTGTCCTGCTGCAAGACAAATGTGCCCTGCATTTAAACCCCCCACGGCAGAGCAGCTCCCAGCCGTGCGGCTTCGCTCCCGGCGTGTGGCAAAGCCTGGCACAGAGGTCAAAGCTGCCAGGAGAGGAGGAGATGAGCAGAGAGGTTAGGGGAAGGTGAACTGTGCCCTCCAGGTCAGCCCTGACATCACTCTTGACAGATCTGTAGAACGAGTTGGGTTGGAAGGGACCTCGAAAACCATCCAGCTACAGCCCCTGCCATGGGCACAGACACCTCCCTCCAGCCCAGGCTGCTCAAGGCTTCCCCTTGAACACCTCCAGGGAAGGGGCATCCACAGCCTCCCTGGGTGACCTGTGCCAGTGTCTTCCCACCCTCACTGTCACTAATCTCCAGTCTACCTCTGCCCAAGATTCAAGATCCATAGGCACAGCAGAGGTGCTGTGGTGGCAGGCAGCAGAGAATTCCCAGGATGCCAGGATCTGGGAATGACTCTGGGGGGGTCTGGGCACCCCATGAGCCACCTTTGTTGTTTCAGAGCTGCGCTGAAGCAGGAGAGGCTCTGGAGAGGCACAGCAGGTAACTGGGAGCCTGGCCTTGAACACCTCCAGGGAGGAGGCATCCTCAGCCTCCCTGGGCAACCTGTGCCAGTGTCTGCCCACCCTCACCGCCAAGAATTTCTTGCTGATCTCCACTCTCAATCTCCTCACCCAAGCAGGATGCATCGCTCCAGACAGGAGCATCCTGTGGGAGCTGGGCAGGGCGGCAGCACCTGGGCAGCCCATGGTGGGGCAGCCAAGATCCATCTCACCCTGGGCATCCATCACCTGTGCCATTGCCAGCCTGGCTTCCAGAGCCAAGCTCCAGCGCTGCCAGGGATAACCGGGCAAAGCCCAGCTCGCTGCTGGGAGCGAGGCTGAGCGGAGCTGGCAGGGAGGGATGGAGAAATTCTACCCTGGCGAGGCTGCAACGAAGCCAGCGGCGCCTGCGAGCCTCCTCCCCCGCCGCGACACCCCCGCTCTGCCTGCACCGCCACTCCCCGAGCAGGGCAGCGGCGACCACCACGACCTGCAGCACCCAGCATCAACCCTGTCACCTCCGAGGTTGGCATCTGCTACCAGACCTGACTCACAGCCCCTTGCCAGCACGGTCAGAGGCGGCGAGCTCCGCGCCGAGAAGCAGCCACATTACGGTTGCCGCCGAGCTCCGCAGCCCTGCTCGTTAGCCGGGGCCGGCTAACGAGAACGGAGCTGCCAGCGCGGGATTACCGGCCCCGGGAAGCAGCCCTGATTGTGTTTACTGCAAACCTGGGCCGCTTTACTTGTCGGTGTGCATCATTAATCTTCTGCTACAATCCCTTCCCCATCTGCTCCCACTTTTTTAATGAACTGCCACTTGCCACACTCAATAAAATCAGAGCTGCCCGAAGGATGGCAGCCAGGGAGGGGGACAGCGCCGGGCAGGGCGGGGAGGGGAGGGGAGGGGATGAGGCTTGCTTTGGGAAGGTGTTGCCGCAGTTACACCAGCGGATCGTGGATGGGTAGGGTAGGGTAGGGTGGGTTGGAAGGGAATGTTAAAGATCAATCAGTTCCAAATCACCTGCTATGGGCAGGGACACCTCCTACCAGCCCAGGGTTGCTCAAGGACTCATCCAGCCTGGCACTGAACACCTCCAGGGAGGTTGTGGAGCACAGAAGCACAGATCAAAGATCACATTCTGTGCTTCTGTGCTCCACAACCTCCCTGGAAAACCTGTGCCAGTGTCTCCTCACCCTCCCTCTCTGTGCTCCACAACCTCCCTGGGCAGCCTCTGCCAGTGTCTCCTCACCCTCCCTCTCTCTGCTCCACAACCTCCCTGGGCAACCTGTGCCAGTGTCTCCTCACCCTCCCTTCTCTGTGCTCCACAACCTCCCTGGGCAAACCTGTGCCAGTGTCTCCTCACCCTCCCTTCTCTGTGCTCCACAACCTCCCTGGGCAACCTGTGCCAGTGTCTCCTCACCCTCACTGCAAAGAATTTCTTCTTCATCTCCACTCTCAATCTTCCCTTTCCCATCTTAAACTCATTCCCTCTCCTCCTATCCCTACTCACAGCATCCCTCCCTGAGACACTTGTGGTACCTCACCCCAGAGCCACTCACTCATCCCCACCCCAGCCCACGCTGTGCCAGCCTTGTAAGGCCAAAGAGCATCCTAGGTTTGATCCCAGCTCCACACTATTATTTTCAGCGTCTGAATTCCACAAGCAGCACCAGGATTGTGGTTTTCCAGCTTGCTGGCAGCCCTGGGGATTCATCCCATATCAGGCTATTACCTTCTGATTACTTTCCTTGGCAGCCAACCCGTTTGGAGCTGGCAAATAAACAATAGGGAAGAGCGTGATGGGGGAGCTGAGCTCTCAAATTACACTTTTCAATCATTTGTCACACCAAAATGCAAGGAAGCCTTCACACACAACTCCAAAGGCTGCAGGCTGGGCTGGGGGGGGGGAGCTCAGCTTTAACGTGGAAGATGCTGAGTTTGGGTGGAGCTCAGAGACTTTGTCTCCATTTCTCCTCTTTTGTTTATTTCGTGGACAAAGAGAGCCCAGCAGGCAGAGGATGCCAAAAGAATCAGCCCTCTGCCCATGAACCATGCTGGGATGGGGATGGGGAAAGAGCCACAAAGCCAGTCAGGCATCACCTGCACACAGGGGCATCAGAGTGGCACACAGAATGGAAAGAGCCAGGAACTCAGACAGGCATCACCTGCACAGGGGCATCAGAGGGGCATACAGAATGGAAAGAGCCAGGAACTCAGACAGGCATCACCTGCACAGGGGCATCAGAGGGGCATACAGAATGGAAAGAGCCAGGAACTCAGACAGGCATCACCTGCACAGGGGCATCAGAGGGGCATACAGAATGGAAAGAGCCAGGAACTCAGACAGGCATCACCTGCACAGGGGCATCATAGGGGCACACAGAATGGAAAGAGCCACAAAGCCAGCCAGGTATCACCTGCACAGGGGCATCACAGGGGCACACAGAATGGAACGAGCCAGGAACTTAGGTAGACATCGACATCACAGGGGCACACAGAATGGAACGAGCCAGGAACTTAGGTAGACATCGACATCACAGGGGCACACAGAATGGAACGAGCCAGGAACTTAGGTAGACATCGACATCACAGGGGCACACAGAATGGAAAGATCCAGGAACTCAGACAGGTATCACTTGCACAGGGGCATCATAGGGGCACACAGAATGGAAAGAGCCAGGAACTCAGACAGGTATCACCTGCACAGGGGCACACAGAATGGAAAGAGCCATGAAGCCAGCCAGGCATCACCTGCACAGGGGCACACAGAATGGCAGGGGTTGGAAGGGGCAGATAGAGTTCAACCCCCTGCCAAGACAGGGTCACCTAGAGCAGGCTGCACAGGATGCAGTCATTCAGAAGAGGTTGAAATGCCTCCAGAGATGCAGCCTCCACCACCTCTCTGGGCAGCCTGCTCCAGTGCTCCACCACCCTTAAATAAAGAAGTTCCTCCTCATGTTCAGGTGGAACTTCTGACGTCCCAGTCTGTGCCCATCACCCCTTGTCCTGTCACTGGGCACCACTAAGCCAAGCCTGGCCCCATCCTCCTGGCACCCACTCTTGAAGTATTACCCAGCACTGAGATGCCCTCAGGCTGCTCCTCTCCAGACTAAACATCCCCAGGGGCTCTCAGCCCTTCCTCACCTCAGAGATGTTCCAGGCCTCTCAGCATCTTTGTAGCCCTTTGCTGTGCCCTCTCCAACAAGTCTCTGTCCTTCTCGACCTAGGCAGCCCAGAACTGGACACAGGGCTCCAGATGTGGCCTCACCAGGTGCCATCTCAGTATAACTGCAGGGACATCCCCACCCCAGGTGATGGGGAGGGCTGGCATGGGGCACAAAACCACCCTCCCGTGCTGCTCCTCCAGCATTTGCTGCCTTGGTGCTGCTGCTGCTCAGCATCTCCAGTTACTGTGGACCTAATGTGGAAATCCATACACACTCCAGAGTCATTTGGCATTAATTAAGCACCACCATCATATTACTGGGATTGCTTTGAGTTTATTGCTCTCTGCAATTAGCAGCCCAGCCCTGCTCTGCAGCCACACTGCTGCCCCAAGCTGGATGCCCAGGCAGGGTGATGCAAAGGCAGCCCAAAGCTCCCTGCCGCAGGCTGGGTGGAGAAGGTGTTTTGGGAGGGACAGGAAGGTGCTGCCTCAGCCTCAGTGTCCCACTCAGAGGTGTTTCAGCTCCCTGAGGGTCGTGGGCCCTCTGCCCACGTCAGACAAGAGAGAAGCAGAGAAATCAGTGGGTAAAGTTCACAACCCATCACTGCAGCTCACAGAAATCCGAGCAGAAATGGCAAAGCAGTAGGGGGAAAATCCATTTCTTTCGAGATGATCTTTCCCTGGAACATGTCCTGTTGGTTTGCAGTCAGGGAAAGGCAAGTGTTTGTCTGAGATAGGGGAATCAGATCTGTCTAAACTCTGCTCTGCTCCAAGCTCCCCCTTCAACAGAGCTGTAAGAACGAGAACAGCTTGAGAGGGAAAACTCTCCTGTTCCAAGCCCTTTCCTTCAGCTCCCCTGAGGCACTCTGCCTGGGAGCTGAGGTAGGGCAGGGCTCTGCCCAGCTCGGGGTGTTTTGGGCTGGATGCTGAGTTCCCAAAGACACTTCAAACCATGCTGGAAGCTGTGGGGTTCTGCTGAGCTCCCGGGCTGAGCACCCAGGAGCAAGCAAAGAGCCTCTCTTTGTTTCTAGAGGGACAAAAGAGCCTCGCAGCAGGGACGAGTCCTGCTCCTGCAGCTCCTCACGGATCACACCAGCTGCAGACAACCCTGCCCAGCACCTCTCTGCAGGGAGAAGGGGATTGCAGCACCCACTGGAGCCTCCCCACTCCGCTTCCAGGCTGCTCCCAGACCCACATCTTGCTCCTCGGCCACGGCTGCACCATCGGCTGGGTGTGAGACATGGACAAGCAGGCAGGAGCCAGGGTGCGGTGTCAGGTGCCTGCTGCCACCTTAGGACATCAAATCCTTATCCAGAGACCCTTAGGAGCAGCAACTAAGAGCTGCAGCAGGCAGAGCGAGCGGCTACGGCTGGGCCGCGGGTCCAGCGCTGGTGCAGCACTGCCATCTCCTGTCCACGCTGCCGTGGGGACAGCCCGGGGCTCGCCCACGGTGCCAACCTACACAGCACCCCTTGGCCAAGGGAACCTCGGCAAGGCTGCTCCCCCAGTTCCTTTCTGCCCACTGAGGGCTTGCTGCCCTGGCACCTACACCAGCTCCCAGTCCAGGAGCATCCCAGGTTTGGATCCCTCTGGTGCAGGGGGTTGTGGGCATCCCAGTGCCACCAGTGCTGCTCCCCATGGAGAGCTGCTGCTCTCAGTGGGCAGGGAAAGGGGGAAAAGCAGCACAACTCTCAATCAGCAAAGCAGAGGAAAATAAACTCCTGTCAAAAGCCAGAGAAAAACCTCTGCAGAATGTGACCTATAAACATCTGCTCAGTTCCCCTCCAGTTATTGCAGAGAGAGAAGCCAAAGATATCTCAGGTTCTCACACATCTGGGGAGGGGGTTGGGCTTGTTTTGATTTTTTTTTCCCCTCCACCATCACATTTCAGGCTGAAAGACCCCAAGGAAAGAGTCAGAGCATTCAATCTCCCTGCTGCTATTCCCAGATAAGGTCCCTAAATCCCTGTCTTGAAGTGGCATAGGTCTGGCAGGTCTGTGGAGCCCTTTTCCAGCCCATAGAGGCACCTCTCAGAGAGGGAGAGAGGCAGACACGCACTGCAGGGCTCAGGGAAGCAGCTCAGGGGCTGTCAGAGCCACCAGCCTGGCCAGGACACCCCAGGATGACCCCAGTTGCTCAGCCTTGAGTTATAGAGAGGTCATCAGCAAAAGCCAGCACCAAGTCCTGCCCTGCTTCAGCCAGGAGTGAGGATGCTCTGCAACGCTTGCAGCCAGCCCCCGCCCAAGGAACAAAACCTGATGAGTGAGCAGTGCCAGGAATCCCCTCGGGAGCTCCGGGAAGGAGAGGGAAGTACTTTGTGTCACCTTGGAGACGGAGCCAAGGAGCCTCAAGTGGAGAGAGTGCGGTGCCAGGAGCCCTGGGGATGGTGGTGACAGTGAGGAGGGATGTGAGCCCCTTCCCAAAGCAGCCCCTTGGTGAGGGAGAGACGAGCAGAGGACACACCAAAGGAGTCCATGGAAGGGCTGGAACAGCACAGAGTGGTCCTGCAGAGAAGCCATTTGGTGGAGAGGAAGCAGGAGGGTTAGGCAGAGGAGATCACGGAGGAAGACAGAAGCGAGGTGGGAGAATAAAGGGAGCGAAGCAGAGAGGAGCTGCTGATGCAGGAGAGAAGCAGAGAGATGAGATATGAAAGAGAGCAGGGATGAAAGCTGGGAAGGGGCTGCACCAGCACTGCAGCCACCACGACACAGCCAGAACTGTCTTGTTAGGAGCTGCCTCTGTTCTGACAGCTCCCAACCATCTACAGAGCAAGCCAGAACCTGGGCTGACTCCTCCTGGTTGTACTTTCCACCCACCCCATCCTGCTCCCTCTTTGGTCTTCCTGTTTGGCACAAACCCTCCAAGCTTCTCTCCTGCTTGGCCACGAACTCAGCAAAGGAACCTACCACAGAGACATTCCCAGGGATCTCAGATGCAGCACACCAGCTGCTGATGGATGCTGCTCCCAGTCAGCATCAGAGCAAGCCTGAGAATGGATGGAGCCAGCAAACAGCAAAGGCCTGGTCAGCTCCACCCATTGCTCCTGGCAGAGCTCCATGCACCTCTGGGCTCACCTGGGGTAGAGATAGCTAAAGAGGATGTTTAAAAGCCAAGAGTGGGCAAGACCTGGAACACCTCAGCTGCTAACAGTGGCCTTGCCAGCTGGGACTGCTCAGGGCTGTGCACTGGGGCAGGGCTACTCCCACCCTGCCGGCAAGGCAGGGCAGAGCAGGGAGATGACACCATGGCATGGGCAGGAGACAGCACTGGCAACCAGGTCCGGGTGTGGTGCCCTGCCCAGCACCAGGAGTGGGTCTGGGCACAGCCACACATCCCCTCCCCAGCTCTGAAGGGAGATGAGCCCAGGGAGCTCCGTCACTTCCCCACCAGCCCAACTGCTCCACGCTTGGTCGGGGACAAGGTAGGGCATCAAACAGCCCACAATTAGCTCTTGATCTTGATTACACACATTAACTGATGAGCTCATCAGCTTAATCTAATTAGTCTGCAGAGCTCAGCTGCTTGTCCCTTTTTCCTTCAATAAAGCCCCACAGAAGCCTATTGTCCCTTTGGATGGAACCTGGCTGCTGCCACCATTCACCAGCCAGGGGCAGCCCCAGCACTGGGCATGGCCAGCCCTGCTACAGGCATTCCCATGTCCCTCTTGTCCCCAGGTGTTATGGAAGGTGCCTTCCCAAGGGGCTGCTGCAGGATCAGAGGGGCAGGGGGCTGAGCAGTGCTGACTGCACCCCTGCTGAACCTCTTCTTTGCCTTCCTCACCCCCACTCCAGCCCACAGCTCTGCCTCCTGCCCACAGCCCTCCTCACCCCCACTCCAGCCCACAGCTCTGCCTCCTGCCCACAACCCTGAGCTTTTGCCCTGCCGTGACAGAGGCCTCCAGGACCGAACCCCAGGCCACCTTCACCACCTTTCACCAGGCTAAGTTGCCATCACAGGTCCTGGGCAACCCCTGGCATCGCATCCATCACTCTCCTGCACCGAGTCAGCACTGCCAGGAACCTGCCCTCGCCCTCTCCCCGAGCAGGAATCAATGAAAGCCTCTAAAAGCTCATAACTCGGAGGTAATTATAAGAAGCATCAATTACCCAGCGATGTGGGTTTCATGAATTCAATTAATTTGCATAGTGATCGATTCAGGCGGGTCCTCGGCGGGTCCCCGGAGGCAGTCAGGACATTGTTCTGCACGCCATTGATTTTACAATGCAGAACCAAGGCGAGCTCCCCTCTCATTCAGAGCTGCTCGTTCAGCCATATTAACTTTCAGATCATTTATTTTTGTACGTCTTTCAACTCTGTTTGTTGCTATCACACAAATGCAGAGTATTACATTGTAGGGAATAATTGAATCAATACAGTCATGGTGCTCTGGGCCTCCCAGGCTCGCAGGAGCAGGAGCTGGCAGGAGCCCGTGCCCAGCCTGCGAGGGGAGTGTTTAACCTTCCCGGTTATTAAAGCGCTCCTCTGGCAAAACAAGAACTCTCCCCCGCGCTGCGCCGCCGCTGCCGGCTCGGCTGTGAGGTGCTGAAAGCAGCCAGAGGTTGTTGGCAGACCCCCGGCAGCCTCTGCCCGCAGCAGGGTTCCGTGGCAGCGTGGGGACCCAGCCAGCCTTCCTCAACCTGCCAGCCTTCCTCACCCCTTCATCCCTCCATCTATCCTCGTCCCTGCAGCCTTCCTCATCTCTTCATCCATCCTCACTCCATCAGTCCTCCTCACCCCTCCAGCCTTCCTCACCCATCCATCCATCCATCCATCCATCCATCCTCATCCCTGCAGCCTTCTTCATCTCTTCATCCATCCTCACTCCTCCAGCCTTCCTCACCACTCCATTCTTCCTCATCCCATCAGTTCTCCTCACTCCTCCAGCCTTTCTCACCCCTTCATCTCTCCTCATCACTCCACCCATCCTCACTCCTCCAGCCTTCCTCATTTCTTCATCCATCCTCACCCCATCAGTCCTCCTCACCCCTCCAGCCTTCCTCACCCCTTCATCCCTCCTCATCCCTCCATCTGTCCTCACTCCTCAAGCCTTCCTCACCACCCCATTCTTCCTCACCCCATCAGTCCTCCTCACCCCTTCAGACTTCCTCAACCCCCCAAGCCCTCCTGATCCCCCAGCCCTCCTGACTCCTCCAGCCTTCCTCACCCCTCCATTCTTCCTCACTCAGCCCTCCTCACTCCTCCAGCCTTCCTTGTCTCTTCATCCATCATCACCCCATCAGTCCTCCTCATCTCTCCTACCTTCCTCACCACTACCCCAGCCCTCCTCACTCCTCCAGCCTTCCTGACCTCCCCCAGCCCTCCTTCTCCTCTCCATCCTTCTCAGTTGCCGGCGGCCACACGCGGAGAAAGGGCAAGGAGAGGAGGCAGAAGCCCCTTCAGCTGAAAAGGCTGCACATAAAGGAAGAATCCTTCAGATTCAAATGGCTCTGAAAAGAGATGGGTTTGAATTCCACGTCCCCTCCCGCTGGGCTGTTCAACAGCTAAATAGCAGCCTGCCTGCTGCCTTCAGATAACCAGCTCCCAATGAGCACCCTAATTGTCGCTGTCCCCTCTCCGGCACCGACCGGAGCAGGTCATTTCCCGCCCGGCATCGGCAGCTCAACACAAATCCATTTTCCGAGGGAAATTTCTATTCTTATCTGGGCTGTGCAAGAGGGTCGCAGCCAGCCCCCGTTAATTGAAGCTTTGATGTTTGTTGGAGGAGGCTTCTAATCAGCTCCGCGAAGGGCTGAGAGGCTGCGCTGCGTCTGCGCCCACCCGCGCCGGGCACTGCCGGGCTCGTCCGGGTCGTGCCAGGATGACCCCCATTGGGAAGGGCAGTCGGATAAAAAGCGTGAAGGCTCAAAGAAACTCCTCTTTGGTGAAGCATGAGGTGTTCCCCTGAGCACTCTGCCCTCGGCACGGGTCTGGTGAGCAGGGTTTGTGCCAAGCTGCTGAGCCAGGCACCTGCCCGTGGAAGGTCCCCAATGGTTCATCGTCTCCCAAGAGCCCTGGCTCGTCTGCCGCAATATCCTCCAGCAAATCAAGCGTCCCCTTCTTGGGATGTTTTCAATCTGTTTTATGTTGATTTTAATTAAAGAATTTGAAACTGAACAAACAGCTCGCAGCAGGTGGCCACACAAGTGTGAAATAAGCAAACTGCTCTATCTGCCACCAACCCCACCAGCAGGCTCCTCCGAATTAATCCCAGCCTCCGGAAGGCTGCCGGCTCCTACTCAAACACCACCCGAGCTGAGCTCTGCCGTTTGCCCACTATTTGCCTTCATGCCAGTGCCAGGAGTCAGAGCAGCAGGGATGCAGGGTGGCAGTGGCATCAGCGGGGCTGCCTGCTTGCACTCACACCTCCTCCAGAGCAGGCTGGTGTAATTCCAGCCGGGAAAAACTGCACCCCGGAGTTACAGTCTCACAGTCTCACAGTCTCACAGTGTCACCAAGGTTGGAAGAGACCTCACAGATCATCAAGTCCAACCTTTTACCACAGAGCTCAAGGCTAGACCATGGCACCAAGTGCCACGTCCAGTCCTGCCTTGAACAGCTCCAGGGACGGCGACTCCACCACCTCCCTGGGCAGCCCATTCCAGTAGCCAATGACTCTCTCAGTCAAGAACTTTCTCCTCACCTCAAGCCTAAATTTCCCCTGGCACAGCTTGAGGTTGTGTCCTCTTGTTCTGGTGCTGGCTGCCTGAGAGAAGAGAGCAACCTCCTCCTGGCCACAACCACCCCTCAGGTAGCTGTAGACAGCAATAAGGTCTCCCCTGAGCCTCCTCTTCTCCAGGCTAACCAATCCCAGCTCCCTCAGCCTCTCCTTGTAGGGCTGTGCTCGAGGCCTCTCCCCAGCCTCATTGCCCTTCTCTGGACACGTTCAAGCATCTCAATGTCCCTTTTAAACTGGGGGCCCCAGAACTGGACACAGCACTCAAGGTGAGGGCTCCTACAGTCTGGCTATACCCTGCAGCACCACCAGCGCTGACCCCAGGCAAAGAGGAACCCATCCTAATCATCCTCCACTTCCAGGGCAACGCATCCCACATCGCTGTTCCTGCTGCCGCCTGTCCCCGTTGAGCAGGAGCAGGATCCTGCTGTACCCTTGACGGTGGAGAGGCAGTGCAGAGCCCTTAGCCAGTAACGAGCCCTGCATATTGATGGTCCCCTGGGGAAGGCAGGAGCCAAGCACAGATGCCCACAGGCTTTTCTTCTTGCAAGGCTGCACCGGAGATAGCTGGGCGGGGGGGGGGGAAAGACCCAGGAAAAGAAAGGCAGTCACAGACTGCTCTTCATCTTGCTCCTCTTCATCTTGCACTCCTGCCCTCTGTCAGGAATCTTATCAGCATCTCCAGCAGAGCACGTTTCACCGCCTGCAAACATCATCTCCCTTGCCAGCTGAGGCAGAGAGAAGCCGCTGGCTCAGGCAAGGTCTGGGGTCCCATCCACCACCCCCAGGGGAGTTCACAGGGAGCTCGTTGCCAGCTGGCAAACAGCCCTGACACTGGAGAGCAGTCACTTGCATGGCTCTCCTCATACCTGCCTTGCCCACTCCTCCCCACTCCTCCATGTGCTGCTGGGTCTGGGGGTTCAACATTCTCTTTGGCTCCCCTCCTCCCACCCCAGCTTTCTGTCCCATCAGTGCTGGGTCCCATGGGCATGGTGACATTGGAACTGTGCTCCTGCCTGCCATCCCCACACTGGTTCCCACGGCAGAGACAAGCACACCCAAGCAGCACAGAGCTCTCTGCCCCCCTGTCGCTTTCCAGGGAGATTTTGGGGTGCTCCATGTCCCCCACTCTGCCAGCCTCGGCAAAAGGGAGCAGACAGAGGAGGTGACAGCAGCTCTGGCAGCTCTTGCCCCATCCCTGAGGGAGCTGCTGAACAGTAGACCAGCTCCATCAGCCCCTCTCCTCCCTGCCATGTTCAGGGCATGTTTAACATCCATTCTCTGCTGCCTGCTCTCCCCAGTGACCCAGAGACGGGAAGCTGGAGCAGAGCTCCTGGTCAGGCCATGCTGCTGAGAGCCTGAATGCTCCAGCCGAGCTCCCCAGATCATTCCATGTTCCACCTTCCTGGGATTCCCCTCGGCTTCTCTTGCCTTCCCCTGGATGAACAGGGATGCACAGCTGCTGCTGGAGAGAACCAACAGCAGCAGGAAGGGGCTGGCTGCGAGCCCCACACTCGCCTCCTGCGCTACCATCCCAGCGCTGCCATCCCAGCGCTGCCATCCCAGCGCTGCAGCGCTCCTGCAGACGCGGTGGTGAGGGCAGATGGGGATTTTTCTCCCCTGAAAAGCAGGCTCAGGTGCTTGGGGAAACAGAACACCTTGGAAAGGACACGGAGGGGGAGAACGAGGCAGCACTCCCTGTCCTACAGCCTCACCCCGAGGCTGGAAGAGGGCATAGAGACGAAGCAGCTTTACCGCCTTCCACGAGGGCATCCCTGGAGCGCCTCATAGCAGCAGCTCCTCCTTTGCGGGCAGCGATGTGCCACGCTCCGCACGTTAATCTCCTCATCACTACATTAATTCCCATCTCAGCTCCAGCAGGCTCAGCCTCTATTAGTAAATTGCGTCCTAGCTGCTTAGCAACTTTTGTGGGAAGCTTCCTCTCAGATCGCGTTTCAAAGCGCCGCGGATGGAGCCGCTGCGATCTTCGCCACCTAAACGGCACAGTGCCGGGGGCGGGCGAGGCTCTGCCTGCTCACAACCACGGCATAGTGGGGATCCCTGCACCCTTAGGGAGCTCGCCCTGTGCCTCAAATACCCTGGAGGCCAGCTCCATGTCATGGTGGACGTCTCTCCCGGCTCCTGAAGCCCAGGCAGGGCTGGTCCCCCTCTGGGCTTCATTTCAAAGTCTGGGGCTGTGATGATGAGGAAGGGGAAAAAAACACCAAGTGTTTGCTCACTCATCTGTGCACCCATTTCCATCCCACCTCTAAGTGCATCTCCTCTGCCCAGGGCAGGATGAGGCCACAGAGCAGCCAGCAGCACCTGTGCCCTGCTGCAGGGTAGCTCAGGATGAGACAGATGGACGTAGCCTGGCTCAGGGTGTCCGAGAAGCAGGCAGCCATGGCCAGGCACCATCTGTGCCCACCGAGGTGGGGCGGGGAGGCTGTCTGGGCACCAGCTCACCACAGATTACCTCTTCCTTTCCCCTTAATTAATATCTTTGACACTTGTTTGAGCCAGGGAGAAAATACAAACACCTGAGAGCACCGACCCCGGCTGCTGCCCAGCCCTGCTGCCAGCAAGCACAGTGGGTGCAGGGGGGACAGCGTGGTGCCAACGTTCCCGAGGAGCAGCATGGCATAAGGCACAGGAGGCTACGAGCTGGCACATTCCACAGCAGCACAGCCAGGGAGGGAGCTGCAGGATGATGCAGAAAGGGTTTGTAAAGTGATCTGTCAAGTGCCAAGGGGAAATATATGACCAATTTGGGGCTGTGACTTTTTAATCCTTGAGCTGTTGCTGCCCAGATGAAAGTGTCGCCTTTGATCCGCGCCTCGGCTGCCAACAGAGGCACAGCCTCTGCCTGTCCTCCTGCTGCCTCTGAAGGGGGCTGCAGGGACCTTGGGCCACCTGCGCTCTCCTGCGGCAGCCCCTTGGGAGCTGTTCCTCGTCCTTCGAGCTCGGGAAGGTTGGAACCGTGTGGGAGGCAGTGGCCGCGCCGCGGAGCGTGAGAAGGAGCAGGATTTGGGTGGTTATCCTGCCCATGCTCGGGCACGCTCGGCTGCCCGCGGGCTTCATGCCTCTCAGCCCTGCTGTCGGAGCAAACCCTGCTGGCATTGAGCTGTCAAACAGGGCTAGGAGCAGCCACGGCAGAGCTGCCTCTCTGCTCAACTGTCCGAGGCTGCAACCCTGCTCCTGAGGACCTGTCCCCCACCATCCTACAGCAGCGGCACAGGTAAGAGCATTGCCAGCTGACACAGGATCACCCAAATCAGGCTGCCCAGGATCCCAGCGCCCAGGTGGCTCTTGAAAGCCTCCAGAGAAGGAGGCTTCCAACCCAAACCATTCTACGAATCGAGGAATCCATTGCCTCAGCCGAGCAGCATCCTCGAGTGCCTCTCCCCCCACAGCTCTGCTTGGCAGAAGGGTGGGCAAAGGGGATGTGCCAGAGCCCGCAGAAGAGCGAGGGGAGGGCGAGTGCCTGCCCCCCCCTCCCCCTCCTTCCTTCCCCGCCCTAGTGAGGCAATGCTGCCTCCAGCTGAGGGGAGATTAATTGAGGGCTGCCATTAAAATGTCACTGAGAAAATTATTAAGTTAAGGTAAACCACTTGCACACGTCCCAAGCAAAGGCAATCAGTGGCAGGCATGTCCCCCTAGGAAATTATGTGGAGTAATTAATCAAAAAGCTAATGAGAAATGTGTTTTCCTTCCCAGCCTAACACCACATCATATTCTTATTAGCCAAGGTTATTACAATAGTAATCATGCATGCTCCCAGTTCAGATTGGGTTTCTTTGCTCCACTGCCACCAATTTAGAAAGCCATTAATGGCCAAGATAAACCCTGACACACAAACCAGCCCTTTGCCTTTTGTCCCCTGGCACCACACAACCTGCACCCTGCCAAGGCATGCCCACCCTCACCTCGTTGCAGGCCACCCTGCCTGCTGTGGTTGGCACCAGGCAATCCACTGTGCTCCAGTGGCACAAACCAGAGGGAAGCTGCTGGCAGAAGGCTGCTTGCTGCTCCAAGAACTCCTTCTCTGCTCCTCCAGAACTCCTGCTCTGCTCCTCCAGAACTCCTGCTCTGCTCCTCCAGAACTCCTGCTCTGCTCCTCCAGAACTCCTGCTCTGCTCCTCCAGAACTCCTGCTCTGCTCCTCCAGAACTCCTGCTCTGCTCCTCCAGGAACTCCTGTTCTGCTCCTCCAGAACTGCTGCTCTGCTCCTCCAGGAACTCCTGCCCTGCTCCTTCAGGAACTCCTGCTCTGCTCCTTCAGGAACTCCTGTTCTGCTCCTCCAGAACTCCTGCTCTGCTCCTCCAGGAACATCTGCTCCACTCATCCAGCCCTTTGCCAGGGTGGAAAAAACCAACACTCAAATGTCAGCAGCTTTCTCACCGTGCACAGAGCCAGGGAGCAGCCTCCTTTGCCAGCGCTGGGTCTTGGCAGCAGCTTGGCAGAGGTGCTGAGTGATCAACACTTCAGCATGAAGATGATCAGAGGGTTGGAGATGCTCCCCTCTGGGGACAGGCTGAGAGAGCTGGGGCTGCTGAGGCTGGAGAAGGCTCCAGGGAGACCTTAGAATATCTTTCCAGTGCCTGAAGAGGCTCCAGGAGAGCTGGAGAGGGACTCTGGACAAGGGCTGGGAATGACAGGATGAGAGGGAATGGATTGAAGCTGGAGGAGGGCAGATAGAGACTGGAGATGAGGAAGAAGTTCTTGACAGTGAGGGTGGAGAGACACTGGCACAGGTTGCCCAGGGAGGTTGTGGATGTCCAGGCTGGACGAGGCCTTGAGCAACCTGAGCTAGTGGGAGGTGGCAGGGAGCTGGAACTGGATGAGCTTTAAGGTCCCTTCCACCCCAAACCCTTCAACACTTGAAGGTGTGACCTGAGCTGTCCCACCCCATCTGGCTGGCTGTGAGCAGTTCCCCTCCACCCACCCGTCCAGCCCTGACGTGCAGGCGGCAGCCTGGGCAAGGCAAAGCATCTCTGCTGGGTACGCAGCACTCAGTAACACAACCTCCTACAGAGAGAGCAGCAAGAGGAATGGCTCTGACACAGAAGGCATAAAGATTTCCTATGGCATGTCACAAAGGCACTGACCTGATTAGCTCACCAGAGAGCTGCTGAGCCAAGCAGGGAAGCCCAACCTGGCAGCCACAGCACAGCCGAGAGGCCCTCGGCGTGGCATAGAGAACTCCCCAGCCCGCAGCAGCTCCTGCTCCTTCTGTGTTGCCTTGCAAAGTCTCTTCTTGCCCACACAAAAGGAGGAATGTGCCCTTTGGCTGTGCTGCCACAGGGCATTCCCTTGGCCAGGGGACACCTCCCACCTTTCCCTTGGCCAGGGGACATAGATTCATGGGTTCACAGAAGGGGTTAGGGTGGAAGAGACCTCGAAGCTCACCCAGTTCCAGTCCCCTTCCATGGACTGGGACACCTCCCTCTAGCCCAGCCTGGCCTTGAACACCTCCAGGGCAAGAGCATCCCCTCTCTTGTCCAGAGGGCACTCACACCTTCCCTCACAGCCCCACTGGCCACCTCCCTCGTGGCTTCATGCACAAAATCTCCCCTTTCTCCCTCCCTCCCCAAGACCACTCAGCGGATGCCAGCAGATGCCCAGCTCCGAGCACCCTCACACCGCTTGCCCCTCAGCCTCCCCTGCCTGCGACACCGCTCAGGAAGCTGCCACGATCCCTGCAGGATGTTTGGCAGCTCCAGCTTTGATGTGGGGATTAATGAGAACTGACATCGCTGGAGCAAAGCCTTCAGAAGCCCAAAGGCAGGGCCCGGGGCGAGACTGGAGGGGACGGCGCAGGCTGCGGCTGCCTTTGATTGCTCCGTGCTCAGGCGCAGGGCTGCAGCCACGGCTCCGTGGGGTAGTGGCACTGCCAGCCAGGCTGCCCACGGCTGCTGGGCTTGGGCAGGGGTTGTGGCTGAGCCAGATGGGCACCGTCACTGGGGGTGGCTTTGCAGAGGCACCCTGGCATGCCAACCCACTCAAGTACAGGCAGGACTCAGGGTGCTGCCACACTTGTGACTGCCTCCCTCTTCCTCCCTCCCAGCCGTGGCACTGGGGAAGCTCACAGATGCTCACCTGAGGGCTGAGCTCACTGGGGAAGCTCACAGATGCTCACCTGCAGCAGCTGAGAGAGGGATGCAGCATCCCCAATGACCTCTGTCCAGAATGGGTCCCTTCTCCTCTAGGTTTGTGTGGCCCTTAAGCAGGGCTGGAGCTGGTCAAAGTCCCAGCACAGCGCTGGCCCAGGGAAGCTGAGGCTGCAGCTCGCTTGAGTGCACCTGGAGAGCAAACAACAACATCATCAACACCATCAAAGCACCCGGAAGAGGAGGCAGAGCAATAGAATCAACTCCCTCCTAATCTGCTGACTGAACAGCCTCCAGGCATGGTGCTCCCTGGCATCCCGACAGGAGCACAGCCAGGGGCGATGAGCTTCACGCTGAGCAGAATGAGGAAGGTCGCAGTGTGAGCAGCAGCTGAGAGCCTCTGTTCCCCTCCTTCTGCCACTGTCTGCTCTCCAGGGCTCTCTGCAGTCCCCAGCCACGTCGCAGAGGTTGGAAAGGAACTCCAGAGATCATCCAACCCAAGTCCCCTGCCAGGGCAGGTCACACAGGAACACATCCACACGGGGCATGAAAGCCTCCAGAGAGGGAGACTCCACAGCCTCTCTGGGCAGCCTGCTCCAGGGCTCTGCCACCCTCACAGTACAGAAGTTCCTCCTCATGTCTAGATGGAACTTCCTGTGTTCAAGTTTGTGCCCAGTACCTCTTGCCCTGTCACTGGGCACCACCGAGAAGAATCTGGCCCCATCTTCCTGGCACCCTTTAGATCTTTGTAAGCATTAATGAGACCTCCCCTCAGCCTCCTCTTCTCCAAGCTAAACAGCCTCAGCTCTCAGCTTTTCCTCACCAGAAGGGTCCTTTGGGTCCTGCTGTGCCCCCTACCCCACCCAGAGCCACCAGGGCTGTGACTGTGGGCATCACACTGCTCTGGGCTTACAGCCCAGGAGCCAAGCAGGATGCAATCCTCATCCCCATAGCCAAGGGACTCAGGCTCTGGGGGGGGCATGCAGGACAAATCCTTGCTGCTGCCTTCACCTCTGCTTGAAGAGGAGCCCAGGCTGGAGGGCTGCAGTGTGGAGCTGGCTTGGCTGAAGTAGCAGTTCCTGAAGTTCCTCCCAAATGAATATGGATGCACATCTGCCCCTGCTGAGGTGTGACAGATTGTGAGAGACTGGGCTAAATTATCCCCAACCTGCATCCACTGCTGGCATCTCAACTACCCTGGGCACAGAACACAGCTGCCAGGGGAGCTTTCATTGCCTGGAAGAAACACTGCAGAGGTTTAGTTGTTCATAGCTTCACAGAATGGGTTGGGTTGGAAGGGACCTCAGAGGTCATCCAGCTCCAACCCCCTGCCAGGGCAGGGACATCTCCCACCAGCCCAAGTTGCTCAAGGCTTGGCCTTGAACACTTTCAGTCAGGAGGCATCCACTGCTTCCCTGGGTCACCTGTGCCAATGTCTCCTGGCCATCACTCTCTGTGCTCCACAACCTCTCTGGGCAACCTGTGCCAGTGTCTCCTCAGCCTCCCTCTCTCTGCTCCACAACCTCCCTGGGCAACCTGTGCCAGTGTCTCCTCACCCTCCCTCTCTCTGCTCCACAACCTCTCTGGGCAACCTGTACCAGTGTCTCCTCACCCTCACTGCCAAGAATTTCTTTCTCATCTCCAGTCTCAACCTCCCCTTCTCCAGCTTCAGTCCATTCCCTCTGATGCTGTCACTACAAACCCTTTTCAATGGCATTTTGGAGCCCTCCCAACCTCCTGCTCCATTCTCCAGGAGGCAGAGGCTGCCCTGGGAGCCCTCTCCACATGCAGAGCTCCCAAAGCTGCCCTGGGAGCCCTCTCCACATGCAGAGCTCCCAGGGCTGTCCTGGGAGACCTCTCCACACACAGAGCTCCCAAAGCTGTCCTGGGAGCCCTCTCCACACACAGAGCTCCCAAAGCTGTCCTGGGAGCCCTCTCCACACACAGAGCTCCCAAAGCTGTCCTGGGAGCCCTCTCCACACACAGAGCTCCCAAAGCTGCCCTGGGAGCCCTCTCCACACGCAGAGCTCCCAAGGCTGCCCTGGGAGCCCTCTCCACACACAGAGCTCTCAGGGCTGTCCTGGGAACCCTCTCCACACACAGAGCTCCCAAAGCTGTCCTGGGAGCCCTCTCCACATGCAGAGCTCCCAAGGCTGCCCTGGGAGCCCTCTCCACACACAGAGCTCTCAGGGCTGTCCTGGGAACCCTCTCCACACACAGAGCTCCCAAAGCTGTCCTGGGAGCCCTCTCCACATGCAGAGCTCCCAAGGCTGCCCTGGGAGCCCTCTCCACACACAGAGCTACCAGGGCTGCCCTGGGAGCCCTCTCCACACACAGGGGCACAATTCTGTCCCTGAGGGCTGCAGCAGGGCTCGTAGAAACTGAGGCAGGGCAAACTTCCCACGCCTGGCACACACAGGGATGCCCATCCCAGCCCCCCCACGAGCCGGTGCCACGCTCCAGGCAGCAGACAAGACGTGGCAAACGTGGCAAACGTGTCGATTTCCACGCTGCATGCTTTTTAATTTGATTATTTATCTCCCATTTAGCCTCTGACAGATGAAAGGCTCTGCCGAGGGGAGGCGGCGAGGGGGCCGCGCATGGAAACGAGCCCTGCTCCATAATTAATTAACATAAACCACTCTCATTAGGAGATGCTGCTCCGCGGCCGTTCCCCTTGCAAAGCCGAGGCCGTGTGAGGAGCACCGGGGTCTGGTGGAGGGGGTGGGGAGGGAGCAGCTTGGCTGCTGAGCCCTGCCCCTGCCAGCCCCATCCCCGCGGGGAGAGCAGGGCCAGGGGCCAGAGCGTAGCCCCCTCTTGGCTGCCGCCTCCAACCCTTCCTTCTTCAGCTGGTTTTAATTCTATTAAGGGATGGCCAGGAGTAAGAGAGAGTATCAATTTTAGATTAACAAGGTTATTAGCACTTAATTATGTGAGGTGTCTTTGTAATTGAAAAGGGAAAAGAGGAAGCAGCATCAATCTCCCCAGCCCCCCCGAGCTCCTGGGGGGGGCTGCAGGCAGCTCTCGATTCACCACCAGGCTGTGGAACCATAAATATTAAATATCTCCTGAAACAGGCAACAACAACAACAAAAAAAAAAAGAAGGGAAAGGAAAAAAAAAAAAAGAACCAAAAAAGGCAGGCAGTGGGAGAGAGGGAGGATGCCCTCTGGATATTCCGGCCTGGAATGCTCTCACATGCACAAATATTCCTTAACTGGGAGCTGGGAAAGTTATTTCTACCCAGACTCAGAGAAGGAGCAGCAGAGGGAGGGAGGGAAGGGAGGGAAGAAAGAGGAGAAGGAAGAG
>WAAF01008390.1:31550-49549 GCA_013400475.1 Tricholaema leucomelas
AAGGGGAAGGGGTTTAAAAACCTCAGAGTAGAAAGTAAATATTATTGGTAAAGTTTGTCTCTGTGTGTCCCTCGTTATGGAGTAATTAGGGGAAGTGCACATCTGCATAGACAGTCACTAACCTGCCAGCCCTGGGAATGGAGACAGCAGAGAAAGAGCTTCTCATTTATTTATTTTCTTATTTATTGATGATCTGGAGCAGGGGATTGAGTCCAGCAGCAGTAAGTTTGCAGATGGTACCAAGCTAGGAGCAGCTGTGGAGCTGTTGGAGGGTAGCAGAGCCCTGCAGAGGGACCTGGCCAGGCTGGATGGGTGGGCAGAGGCCAAGGGGATGAGACTGAACAAGGCCAAGGACAGGGCTCTGCACTTTGGCCACAGCAACCACAAGCAGTGCTACAGGCTGGGGACAGAGTGGCTGAGAGGAGCCAGGCAGAGAGGGCCCTGGGGGTGCTGGGAGAGAGGAGCTGAAGAGGAGGCAGCAGTGCCCAGGTGGGCAGCAGAGCCAATGGCATCCTGGGCTGGCTCAGGAGCAGTGTGGGCAGCAGGACAAGGGAGGTTCTTCTGCCCCTGTGCTCAGCACTGCTCAGGCCACTCCTGGAGTGCTGTGTCCAGTTCTGGGCNATTGCTGCCTGCAGCTCCCTGCAGGGAGGCTGCAGCCAGGTAGGGTTGGGCTCTGCTGCCAAGCACCCAGGGACAGAACAAGGGGACACAGCCTCAAGTTGTGCCAGGGGAGGTTCAGGCTGGATGTTAGGAGGAAGTTGTTGGCAGAGAGAGTGATTGGCATTGGAATGGGCTGCCCAGGGAGGTGGTGGAGTCCCCATCCCTGGAGGTGTTCATGCAAAGCCTGGCTGGGGCACTTAGTGCCATGGTCTGGTTGATTGGCCAGGGCTGGGTGATGGATGGAGCTGCTGGGCTCTGGCCTGGGCACCTGGGACCCGGAGCTGCTGCTGGAGAAGGGAAACAGAACTCAACTGAGAGATCTTAGAGTGTTTTTAATTAAAAAAACAAATGACAGGAGAGCACAGCAGCAACATGGCACAAACCCTGGCACCTGCCAGAGCCTCCTGTGCTGCAGCTGCTGCACCCACAGCCAGCAGGTGCAGAGCCCCTCCAGAGCTGGGTCCTGCAGCCTCTTGGCATCGCTCTTCTCCCCTGCCAGCACCACCAGGAGCCCAGAGGGCAGGGGGCTGAGGGTGGGGAGGGCAGGCAGTGGCATTTACACCTGGTCTTAACTAAACACATTCCCCAGCAGCTCATCAACACCAATCTAATTAGGCTGTGCCAGGGCAGAGCTTAATTGCCAGTCCTTGACACAGGGAAGCTCTGTAAGCCCATTAGCTGCTGTAAGCCCATCACAGGCAGGAGCTGCTGCTGGCAGAGGCAGGAGAGTAAAACTGGCAAACAAGGAGGAGAAAGAAAATGGTGTGGGGCAATTAGCAGCAAAATGCCAGGCAAAGTAAGCCTGGGGATTATCAGTGGGAGCTGCCCAGGGAGGAAGCCTGGCACTGCCTGCTGAGATGGAGATGGCAGCAGGAGGGATAGGCCACAGGAGCCTAGAGGCAGAGCTTAAGGTGGGTCAGAAGGGAGCTTAAAGCTCATCCACTGCCAAGACCTTGCCATGGGCAGGGACACCTCCCACCAGCACAGGGTTGCTCAAGGCCTCATCCAGCTTGGCACTGAACACCTCCAGGGAGATTGTGGAGCACAGAAGCACAGAATGTGCTTCTGTGCTCCACAACCTCCCTGGGAAACCTGTGCCAGTGTCTCTTCACCCTCACTCTCAAGAATTTATTCCTCATCTCCACTCTCACTCTACCTTCCTCAAGCTCCAACAACCTCCCTGGGCAACCTGTGCCAGTGTCTCCTCACCCTCCCTCTCTGTGTTCCACAACCTCCCTGGCCAACCTGTGCCAGTCTCTCCCCACCCTCACTCTCTGTGTTCCACAACCTCCCTGGCCAACCTGTGCCAGTGTCTCCCCACCCTCACTGCAAATTTCTTCCTCAAGTCTCCAGTCTCAGCCTGCCCTCCTCCAGCTCCAATCCATTCCCTCTCATCCCATCACTCCCAGCCCCTTGTCCAAAGTCCCTTCCCAGCTGTCCCGGAGCCCCTTCAGGCTCTGGAAGGCTGCTCTGAGTTCTCCCTGGAGCCTTCTCTTCTCCAAGCTGAACATCTCCAACTCTCCCAGCCTGTCCCCAAAGCAGAGGTTCTTCACCCCCCTGATCATCTTTATAGCCTCCTCTAGACCTTCTCCAGCAGTTCCACATCCTCCTTGCACTGGGGGCACCAGAACTGGGCACAGCACATTTTATCCCCCCCCCACCCCCAGCAGCCTGACTCCTCCTAAGAGGATCAAACCAGCCCCAAAACATCAACTCAGCAAAGTCCTGAAGTTCCAAGGAGGAAACTGGTCCCAAAACTTGAGCTTGGTGCCAGCAGCCACAGCACTTAGGTGGCATTACCTGAACCAGGCACCATCCTGTGCCAATCCTCCACCTCCCTCCCTTTCACACACCCCCACAAACACCACCACCCCCCCCACACCCCCCCATAAGAAACCAACTCAGGCTTCTCGGCTGCCTGGCATCGTCTGCTAATTAAACAGCACTAATGAGGAAATCAGGATGCAGGAGGTGCCCCCCCCCCCCGCCCTTATCAGCAGTCACAGGATGTTTACAATAATTTTTAATTTGTGCAATTATTAATCGTTTTTCTATCTGCCTCATTTGCATAATAATTACTCTGCTGGCTGTTTGCCGGGACCGTCAACGGCACTGCTTTAAATTGAATTCAGAGTTGAATACTCAGCTCTGGGAGGGGTTTTTTTGGTGGTGGTGGTAGTGGTTAGGGTTTTTTTCAACCCCCCCACATACACACACACTCCTCCACCTCCCCTAAGTCAAGTTGGAGCTAATCAAAGTTGCTGCTCCCTGCTGAGTGCGAGGCCACTGCCCTGCCCGGGGAGCTAATGAAGAGATCTGCTTCCCGGTGTCACAAGCCTTAACTCCAGCCCTCTCTCATCCCAAAGGATCCCACCTGCTGTTCCCAGCACTCTGCTGCCACAGCAGAGCGCTCCTAATTCCTTCCTTCTCCCATCGCTCTGCTGGTTTGAATGGGGAGGAGAAGGCGACGTGGAAACTGCTTCCTCCCCCCCACACACAAACCCTGCAGGCTTGAAGGGGGAGCAGCAAAAGGTCTTTCCCCACGCGTGTACTGGAAGGTCACGCCGGGATCAGGCTGGTGCTCGGCTAAGTGTGCGTGCCCAGGGTAAAATGGCAAATGGACACTCGGTCTAGAACAGCAGAAAGAGAGGAAGGAAGGTGGTGAGAGGTGTTCGACGGAGCAGAGCGCGGCCCCGGCACGGCGGCCCCCGACCCTGTCTCGGTATAGCTCCTGCCGGCACTGAGCTCCGGTTTCGGACCGTCCCCGCTTTCGGACGGCTCCTACCTTTTACACCGTCCCTCCTTTTGGGCGGTTCCCCCCCACCCTTCCGCACCATCCTGTGCGTACTTGCACGCATGGCAAGTCCTGGGGTCCACAGGAGAGGGCTACACCCGGCCCCGGCTGCTCTCGGACCATACAGCAGCCAACTCCCTGGCCGCTATTCCGAGCTGGGCAGACCCCAGCAGTGTGACTCTCCCCTGCTGCTGAGGCAGCGTCGCTTCCACAACTCCCTGTCTTGTGGCAGCTGTGTCCAGACACTCCTGACTTTGACGGCTTTGCCACCCGCCTTGGGCTGCTGCCGCCTGGATCCAGACTGGTGGATACTGCTTACAGCGTCTGGAAAACAGCCAAGCAGCAGAGAACTCCAGCAAGGGAACATCACTGAATGCCAATTTCACCTTCGGGAGTAAAGCCTGCTGCTCCCTCTATTCTCTACTCAGCCTGACTGATAGTGGGGTAAAAGCTGTGATTGTAGCTTAGCCTTTGCCATTTCCTCACAAGAATCAAGCAGGTTGGAAGAGAGCTCCAAGCTCAGCCAGTCCAACCTAGCACCCAGCCCTGTCCAATCCTAGCATCAACCAGATTGGAAGAGACCTCCAAGCTCATCCAATCCAACCTAGCACCCAGCCCTGCCCAATCAACCAGACCATGGCACTAAGTGCCCCAGCCAGGCTTGGCTTCAACACCTCCAGGCGTGGAGACTCCACCACCTCCCTGGGCAGCCCATTCCAATACTTCCTCCTAATATCCATCCTGAACCTGCCCTGGCACAGCTTGAGGCTGTGTCCCCTTCTTCTGTCCCTGGCTGCCTGGCAGCAGAGCCCAACCCCAGCTGGCTACAGCCTCCCTGCAGGCAGCTGCAGACAGCAATGAGCTCTGCCCTGAGCCTCCTCTTCTGCAGGCTGCACACCCCCAGCTCCCTCAGCCTCTCCTCACAGGGCTGTGCTCCAGGCCACTCCCCAGCCTTGCTGCCCTTCTCTGGACACCTTCCAGCACCTCAGCATCTCTCTTGAATTGAACTGGACACAGTAAATGTGTCCATAACACCCTCTGAAGAATTCCCAATGGAATTAGAAGCTGTAACTAAAGCTAAAGTAGTTCTGCAGGTAGTCTGGGGACAGGGCTTACAGGAAAACACAATTCTGTTTGTATAATTCCTGACTCTGCCACATCAACTCTCTGCCTCCATGGCACTCAGACAGGGCCACACCTGGGACAGGGCAACCCTAGATGTGCAGGATGCAGACTGAGGCCACAGCCACCACTTCTCACTGCCCCAGGCAGGAGGAACAGAGTCACAGAATGGCTCAGGTTGGAAGTGACCTCAGAGATCATCCACTCCAACCACCTGCCATAGGCAGAGGCCTCTCAGCTAGACTTGGCTGCTCAAGGTCTCATCCAACTTAGCCTTGAACACCCCCAGGGAGGAGGCATCCACAACCTCCCAGAACAACCCAGCGAACACTCCTGACTGAGGAAGTGGAGCTCTGCACTCCCACCATATCCCCACGCTTCCTCCCACACCCAAATCACCTTCCAGCCCTCCCCAGGGCTGCAGGAGAGCACAATTCCTCACCCTCCTCCTCCTCCTCTCCCACAGGGAAAGAACAGCAGCACACCAAATGCAGTAAAAAAAGGCAGCTGTAATTGACAGAGGTACAGACAGCCCCAGGACTGCAACACAACAGGGGCAACACAAACCAGGGCAGGAAGCCTCCAGCCTCTCCCATTCAAGAAGCCTCTGTCCTTGTATTCCTCACCTGCCAGGACCCCCAAAGGGCTACTCTGACCACTGGCCCCTGCACAAGACAAGCACTGCCATGGAAACTTATTCCTGCCTTTACCTCTGTGCCCTGGGATGCAGAGCAGCTGGATTTGACAGCAGCTGGATTTGTTTCCATCACTGCAGTGCTCCCTGTCTGGGCCTCAGCTCTGAGCCCAACAAATTCTGCTGGGTAGCCTGGGGTTAGGGCTGGCACTGAGACAAGCCCCCCAGGCAGCACTGGGGATGCAACCTAAACCCCTTCCAGATGTTTTATTTCCACAAGGAATGGACCCCAAAAGGGCTGCTGGGGCCCCTGAAGGTTTTCCTGTGAAAGGCAGCATTCTAAAGCAGGTGCTACAGAGAGGGAGCAGCCTCCTGCTCAGGACTGCAGCAGCTGAGCTTTGCTGACTCCACAGCAAGCTGCTGACACTATGAACTGAAGAGCATCAAAACCAAGACAGTTTGGGGCTACAGCTGCTCTCTGGAACAACTCCAGCCCAACTGAAGCTCTGGAGCAGACTGGATGGGGCTTCACTTCTCCAGGAACCAGGAGTTCAGCACTTTCACCATGAGGAAAAAACCTGAGATTTAGGACACTTGAAGGCTTGGGAAATGCCCTCAGAGGACAATGCATTTGGCTTCAAACAATAAAGGGGAGAGTTCCTGCAGTTTGTTAGAAGGAAAAGGACCAGAAAGGCATCTGCAGCCCTTCCAAGGGGAGAACACCAGAGAGCAGAGGTCACCACTCAGCCCCTGCACTCTCCAGGCAGCGCCGCTGCAGTTCGTTCGTGCCCTCTCTGGCTCCTCCCTGCCTGCTCTCCACTCAGCTTTGCCTCTT
Source organism: Tricholaema leucomelas (assembly GCA_013400475.1). Taxonomy (NCBI): domain Eukaryota; kingdom Metazoa; phylum Chordata; class Aves; order Piciformes; family Lybiidae; genus Tricholaema lacrymosa; species Tricholaema leucomelas. The sequence continues at coordinate 37,596 of WAAF01008390.1, forward strand.
GGGAGATGCTTCACAGGGATGCTGAGCACCAAGGACAGAGGTTGGTCCAGAGGAACTGCCAAAGCAGCAGCCCGTGGTGGTTCCTCTACATGTCCTCCACACTCCACTTGTATGCCAGCTCCTGCACCGCCTTCCTGTTGGCCATCCTGGCGAAGCGCTGCTGCTCGAACCCATTGGACCTGCAAAGAGACACCAAGACCACCCTGGGCTGCTGTGCAGAAGCTTTCCCAAGGCAGTGACACTTTTTAGGAGCTTTAGGAGTTCTCCACCACTTTGACTCTGCTTCCACCTTGATCTGCAGCAAGCAACAGCAAGAAACAGACTGACAGCACCATCCTTGCTCCCTTCTGCCCCACACGGGCATGAGTCGTCATCCACTGGCAACTGAGCAACTCAGGCTAGTGGGAAGTGTCCCTGCCCACGGCAGAAGGTTGGAACTGGATGATCTTCAAGGTCCTTTCCAACCCAAAGCATTCTGTGAGCCTATGAAGTGAGCACCTTCAGCCTTACTGAAGGCCTGGTTGGAAGGTTGGAGATTGATGAGGCAAACATCAGCTCCAAAGGGTAATTGTGAGGCTCCAGTGCTGGAGCACCCTCAAGGACAGCCACAAGTTCCCTCCAACTGGCCTCCAGTGAGCACAGAGGTGGGCAAGGATGGGAGATGGCCTCAGGTTGCACCAGGGGAAGGTTTGGTTGGAGGTTAGGAAAAATTTCTTCCCTGAGTGGTCAGGGATTGGCACAGGCTGCCCAGGGAGGTGGTGGAGTCCCCAGCCCTGGAGATGTTCAAGGAACCTGTGGCCATGGCACTTGGGGTCATGGTTTGGTGGCCACGGTGGTGTTGGGTTGCTGGTTGGCCTGGATGGTCCTAGAGAGCTTTTTCAACCGTAATGATTCCATGACTCCAGTGCCAACCACCTCACCCCCTGCTAGCTGGGAATCCTCACACTCAGAGCCCTGCAGCCACCCCCTGTGTGTTCCTGCTGGCACTGCCAACCCCCCTGGCCCAGCACATACCTGTCCACACCATCCCAGCGGTGCCCAGGCCAGATGTTGAACCTGTTGAGTGGTGGAGCTGGTCCCTTGTACCTCGGTTTTTCTAGGGACAGGAAGAGCAAACCCTGTTGACTCCCCTGCTATGGTCACTTTGTCCCCAGCCTCAGAGGTGTGCTCAGGCTGCCACCAGCCACACATCACCCAACAGCATCCAAACCTTTCTTCTCCTTGTTCTCCTTGGCCTTCCTCTTCCTGATGAAGTCAGCCATGGGGTCTCCCTCCCTCTCCTGCTCCCGCAGCATTTGGTCCAGGTCCTGGTCATCAATGTACCGAGCCAAAGGCTTCTGCATCTCTTTGATGGCATCTTCCACGTTCTGCTGCTGCTGCCTGTCCTGGGCCAGCCTGCAGACAGGTACCAGGTTTCACCCCACAGCCAACAACCACCTGCTGGCCTCAGCTGCCAGCCTGCCTGCAGCATCCCCGGCACACATCCAGCCACAGAGGGGACACTGAGGGAACCAGGGAACGGTGGAGCTTGGAAGGGACCTCTGGAGATCACCCAGTCCAGGCCCCCTGCTAAGGAAGGTTGCACAGGACCAGCCTCGGGTGGGCTGAAAGTGTCTCCAGAGATGGAGCCTCCACCACCCCTCTGAGCAGCCTGCTCCAGGGCTCCAGCACCCTCATGTCCAAAGGGGTCTCCTCCATGCTGCCACCCCAGCCTCAAACTCAGAACAGCGGCACAGCGCCCACATGCCGCTGGCAGGGGTACCACAACTGGGCTCAGAAGCAGGCAGTGAGGGGTCCCAGGCTGCAGTGAGGCCCCAGACCCCCCCAGAGAGCTGTGGACACCTCACCCTTTGCCCCACTTGGCATAGAGCTCGTCCCGCTCCGCCTCCGCCGCCTCCTTCTGCCTCTGCTCCAGCTGCTCCTGCGCCAGGTCCCTCCTGCGGCCAGACTTGTCCCGGAACACCGTCTGGGAATGCCTGGATTCCTCTGAGGGGGGAACAGATGCCTCAGCTCAGGCCTGTTGGAACATCTGGTTCTCTCCAGACCATTCTGAGCCTCACTGCTGCTCATCCCAGCCTCTGAGCTGTCACAGCAGTGGTCTGGCTGGATGAGACCTTCCAGATGGAGTCCCCCAGCCAGATCAGACTAAGCTACGGCTCTCAGCACCACATCCACACAGCTCAAATCCCTCCATGGATGGGGACTCCACTACTGCCCTGGGCAGCCTGGTCCAGAGCTTGACAACAGTTTCAGGGAAGAAATTGTTCCTTGTGTCCAATTTAAACCTTCCCTGATGCAACTTAAGGCTGTATCCTCCTGTCCCACCACTCGTTCCTTAGGAGAAGAGACCAACCCCAACTTGACTCCAACCTCTTTTCAGGGAGGTGTGAAGAACCACAAGGTGTCCCCTCAGTCTCCTTTTCATAGAATCAGTCAGGGTTGGAAGGGACCACAAGGAGCAGCCAGTTCCAACCCCCTGCCATGCCCAGGGACACCCTACCCTAGAGCAGGCTGCACACAGCCTCAGCCAGCCTGGCCTCAAACACCTCCAGCCATGGGGCCTCAACCACCTCCCTGGGCAACCCATTCCAGCCTCTCACCACTCTCCTGATCAACAACTTCCTCCTCANNNACTGGATGCAGTACTCCAGGTGGGATCTCAGCAGAGCAGAGGAGGAGAATCCCCTCCCTGGCCCTGCTGGCCACACTTCTCCTTCTGATGCAGCCCAGGCTCTGGTTGTCTTTCTGGGCTGCAAGTGCTCACTGCTGGCTCCTGTTTAGCTTCTCGTCCAGCAGCACCCCCAAGTCCCTCTCCTCAGGGCTGCTCTCAGCCACTCACTGCCCAGCCTGGATTTGTGCTTGGCATTGCCTCAACCCAGCTACAGGACCTTGCACTTGGTCTTGTTGAACCTCATGAGGTTCTTCAGAGTACACAACCCCAAAACATCCAAACCCAGAGAGAGTCACAGCTACAGCCCTAAGCTTCTACCCTGTGCTCCTTGAGTCTCAGGCTGCTGCTTCAGACCTCAGCAGAAGGGGACCTCCTCTGACCTGCCCTGATTTCACTGCTCACCAATCACCACTCACAAATCTTTTCTGTCAGAGGCTCTGTGACCCTGCCCAGGGAATCCAGCAGCAAGCCCAGGTGCTGCTGCACAGCTTCCTTCTCCCCAACAGCAGGGTCTGTGTCTGCAGCCCCTACCTTCCAGGTGCTTGTTACTCCTCTCGTGCCTCCTGAGCTCCTGCTGCTCCCTCCACAGCACATCAGCTGACACCAGGCCAGCCTGGACCTGCAGAGCAACCAAAGCCACCACAGTCACTGCCAGCTGACAGACATCAGAGACAGCTTCAGAGCCACTTGGCTGGCACTCTCGAGAGCAACTTCCCCACGCCTCCTGCAGCAGGGAGGGCTGAGCAGAGCTTCTCTCCCACCCTGCTCCTAATGCAGGCAGAGGCTCTGGCATGGCTGCAGGACAAATCTCCTCTCCACAGGGTGGAAAGTGCATAGTTTCACTGAACGGTTTAGGTTGGAAAGGACCTTAAAGATCACCCAGTTCTAACCCCTCTGTCAGAGGCAGGGACACCTCCCACTAGCCCAGGCTGCTCAAGGCCTCATCCAACCTGGCCTTGATGAGCTTTTACAGTTGTCTGTCCACAGCTTGAACACAAAGGTGACAGCTTTACCTTCCTGGGAGATCCCTTGGGGTCATGATGCTGATGCAGAGAGGGCTCATGAGGACTCCTGGACCTGTGCTGCTCCTTCCCAGCAGGAAGAGTCCATCGTGGAGGGGATAAATCAGAGTCTGGAGATCTGCTGGGACTCCTCTTGAGTGCACCACGCTTGGGGGAGCTGAGCCCACGGGCTGCACCCGAGGAGTTCCTGGCACCCCTTGGGGATGGAGACTCAGAGTCGTGCCTCAGCTTCTTGGTGGCTGGAGAAGCTCCTGCAGTGGAGACACAACCCAAACCTCACAGAACTGGGCAGGAGGAGTCCTGCAAGAGGACTACACACAGTGGGGAAGTAGATTATATCTAGAAAAATCCAAAGCTCAAGAGATGACAAAGCTGTAGGGAGAAGACAAGAGGCTGAAGGAGTCACTGTCTGGAGACAGGCCAGAGATGCCCTTTGCCTCTTGGCCATGGATTAACTTTGGCCAGCTAACTCCTAGGTGAGGTCTGGAGCAGCTGATCAAAACCAGGCTGGCAAGCAGCTGGCGTCCCAACAGCAGTGCCAACCAACTCATTGACTGCAGGCTGCTAGCCCCACACCTCTCACCTCCTGGGAGCACACAAACGTGCTCAGAGAGCAGGCAGGCAGCCCAGCCAGGCAGCAGCAGCTCTGCCACTCCCTCACCTTTTGGCCTGCTCTGCTTCCTCACACCAGGTGATCCACTCCTCTTTTTCCGGGGTGGTGACAGCTCCAAGCCAGGATCGTGCCTCGTCTTCCGTGGAGGGGACAGGTCTGGGCTGGCCTCACGCTTCTGACGCGACCAGGACTTGTCAGAGGCACCGTGTCTGAGCTGGGGCTGCTCTCCCTGCCCTCCCCCAGGCCTCTCGCTGCTCTTGCTGCCCTTTCTCCCCACTGCTGAGCTGACCCTTGCTGGAGAGACCTCAGGGGAGTCATGGCGCTGGCGCCTGGGCGGAGACAGGTCAGGGGAGTCGTGGCGCTGGCGCCTGGTGGGGGACAGGTCCAGAGAGCCATTGTGCTTCCTTCTGGAGACAGACTGGTCTGGGGAGCTGCGGCGCTTCCTTCGTGGTGGGGACAGATCAGGGGAGTCGTGGCGCTGGCGCCTGGGAGGTGACAGATCAGGGGAGTTGCGGCGCTTCCTTCTTGGTGGAGACAGGTCTGGAGAGTCATGGCACTGGCGCCTGGGAGGTGACAGATCAGGGGAGTCATGGCGCTTCCTTCTGGGTGGAGACAGGTCTGGAGAGTCATGGCGCTGGCGCCTGGGAGGTGACAGATCAGGGGAGTCATGGCGCTTCCTTCTGGGTGGAGACAGGTCTGGAGAGTCATGGCGCTGGCGCCTCGCAGGCAGGAGGTTGGCAGAGTGGTTTCCACCTTGCCTGGCAGGGGACAGATCAGGGGAGTCATGGCGTTGGCGCCTGGGAGGTGACAGGTCCGAGGAGTCGTGGCGCCGGCGCCTGGCAGGCAGGAGGTTGGTAGAGTGGTTTTGATCTTGCCTAGCAGGGGACAGATCAGGGGAGTCGTGGCGCTGGCGCCTGGGAGGTGACAGATCAGGGGAGTCGTGGCGCTTCCTTCTTGGTGGAGACAGGTCTGCAGAGTCACGGTGCTGGTGCCTGGCAGGCAGGAGGTTGGCAGAGTGGTTTCCACCTCGCCTGGCAGGGGACAGATCAGGAGAGTCGTGGCGCCGGCGCCTGGGAGGTGACAGGTCCGGGGAGTCGTGGCGCTGGCGCCTGGCAGGCAGGAGGCTGGCAGAGTGGTTTCCATCCTGCCTAGCAGGGGACAGGTCCGGGGTGTCGTGGCGCTTCCTCCCCGGTGGGTTGGTGTCTGGGGAGCCCTGGCGCTGGCGCCTGGCAGGGGATCTGTCCGCGTCGTGCCGCAGCTTCCTTGCTGGGGAGCTGTCCGGGGAGCCGCGGTGCTGGCGCCTGGCGGGGCAGAAGGTGACAATCTGAGTTACGTCGCTTGCGTTCTGCTCTCTCCAGGCTGGAAGCAAACCCCAGAAGCCAGCAGCGCTGGTGCAGGAGGAAGCTAACTCCTCTGAGCTAACATTCACACGATTGGGCAGCTTTGTGGAGTGCCCTGAGCCACCGAATGCCCAAAGCTGATCCCAAAAGCCCTCTGAGGCAACCTGGCTCACAGGAGAGCTCCAATCCTATGTCTTTAAAAGGAGGCTGGATGAGGCACTTAGTGCCATGGGTTAGGGGACAGGTTGGACTCGACGATCCTAGAGGTCTTTTCCAACCTGGTGAATTCTGTGATTCTAGGGATGCCTGTGGCATTCAGGCTAGAAATGTCCCTCAACTTTGTGCCCTTGTATCAGCACCATCTCACATGGCAGGACCCCACCACGTTCCCACAGAGCCTGGGTGCTGTGCAACCCTAGAACGTCCCACAGATGCTCTCAGAAAAGGGCTGGGTGGTACCACCAGCACCCTCAGCACTCTGCAGAGCTCCACTGGTTCATCTCCCAGGTGTCTCTGGCACACTCAGACCTCAACCAACAGGAGAGTGTTCAGTTGGAGCTGCATACCTCGTGGTGGGCTTGGCAAGTACTGAAACACCTGAGCTCTGCGAGTCCTCGTTCTGGTCTGAAGGGAGACAAGCAAGAAGGTCACCACCGTTAGGCTTCCGTGGCTCAGCATCTCTTCAGCAGCTCAAGGACTGGTTCCCTTTCAGCCACCACTGTGTTTAACTTGCAATGACCTCGTCTAGAGCAGTTATACACACAGTAGGAGAGGGGGGAAATGGTCTGCTGTGCTCTCACCTCCCAGAAGCTTCCATTTAGCGTTAGTTCGGAACTCCTCCATCAGCTTTACTTCCTCAGGGCGCTCATCAATGAACTCTGCCACCTGAGCACACAGAGCAGAGGGAAGAAGGTGGCTTTGGGGAGAGAAGAGATTCCTGCTCTCCAGCACCAACCCTTACACCTAACTGCTCTGATGGGTGACCATCATTTAGCTGCCTTTCTGCAGCAGGGGGGTCTCAAAGCTGTTTCTCAAGGCTCTCAACTCCTAGCGTTCATCCCTTGGCTGCCAAATTTCCACACCACGAAGCACACAGCAGTGGTGTGCTGGTTTGAGGCCAACTGGAGTATTTTAGTGAGGAAAAAATAGCTTACAGGCTGTGAAAAGAAAGCAGTGCTGATGTCTACTGCACTCCCAGGCTTGCTGAGATGTACAAAAAGAAGACAAACACAGGTAAGTGTGTGTGGGTCTCTGTCTCTGGGAGTCTCTGCTTCTCCCTGGCCTCCTTCTGTGTAACTAATCCTTCTGCTCCTAACCCCCCTTGCCAATCCTCCAAACTCAACTTGCACTTAAGGCAAGCTCTGGGATAAGGGAGAGGGGTGGGAAGAAGGTGAAAGGGTGGTTGGGAGCCTCTCCTGGGGACTCTGGTTTCTGGGAGGGCTGCTGTGTTTCTGTATGACCTTTAACTTGTATACAGCTGTAAATACTGCAAGTATCTGCTTGTATATTGTGCTAAGCTGTGACTACAAAGCTTCATTCCTTCACCTCCAGCTTGGCTGAGTCTAGTCTGGGTGATTTCATAGGAGCAGGGTGGGTGGGTAGCTCCCAAACCATCTCAAGTGGTCAGCAGGCTCCAGCAGCCCACAGTTACCTTCTGTCTCACCTCAAGCAGCTATCTTAAGGCTGTCAAGGCTCTATCATGTGCTTCTGGCACTTGTAAAGGCTACTTTAACCTACAGGGAGCTAATCCAACCACTCTGTGCTTCAAACAGGAATCTCCCCTGCCCCTACCACAGAACCTACCAAGAGAGGTAGGTGAGGATGAGTTTCAGCAAGCCCTTCCCAAAAAGAGACTCCAGGGTGACCATAAATCTGCTTTGTGAAACCACTTTTGACTGCAATTTTCTGCTCACCACAGGCATGTCTGCTTCATCCTCCTCCTCTTCCTTCTCTTGGACAGCAGCAATGCTATTCCAGCTGACATCATCATCCACAATCCGCATCCTGAGAGCGGGGAGAAGGTGCACTGCCATCAGGTCACCAGCAAGGGCCTGATTCCTGCCAGTTGGCCCAGAGGTGCGGATGGCAACGGGAGGAACTTTGAGCTAGGAGTGGAATTTTCTGGCTCGGGGGTTGGGGGGGGGGGAGAGAATCCGACCGGAGGGGGGATCCTAGGCATTTCTAGCCAAGGAAAACGCTCCTGGAGAGAGCCCTGACGAGGCCAGGAGGGTCGAAGGAGGCTCCTGGCGGCAGCTCCTAGGCAGAGACCCACAGACACGCACCGCGGCGGGTAGGGCCCGCGGCGAGACGCGGCAACCGGCGCAGGCCGCGGCCTCTCCTTCCCCCGCGACTCACCCGCTCCTCCCGGCACCACCCGGCGGCTTCTTCTTGCGACGGCGGCGAGGCTGGGCGGCCTCGGCGGCGGGGGGCCCGCTCAGGTACCGCCGCAGGTACTCGGCCTTGGACAGGCCCTGCGCCGCCATTCTGCCGTCGGCCGGAAGTGACGCCATAGAGCCTAGGGCGGAGCTAAAGCGGCTGTGGGCAGGGCCGGGGCGGGGCGTAGGCGGCTGTGGGCGGGGCCAGCAGCAGCACCGGAGGCGGCGATTCCATCAACGCTTTTATTTGGGGGGGGTCGCGGCGCAAAGGGACCCCAAAACGGCACCCAAACGGCATCTCCCCACCGTGCACTTCCAGAGCAAGGCCTCAGCGCCGGTCCCTGCTGCCCTCGGGGTAGTCCGGGACAGGGAACGAGGTCTTAGCCCCTAACAAGTCCTGGTCCCCCCACAGCTACGGAGGAAGAGAGTGAAGGGGTCCGGCTGCACCCAGCTACCGGCCCGGGGCTTCCTCCGCCTCGTAGCCCTCCGTCTTCATGTCATTCAGGCCCAGGTCTTCGTTCTGCTCAAAGGTTCGCTCGTAGCGCTCCACTGTCAGCTCTGGGTCCTCTTCTGGGGCATACACATTCTGCAGGGGGACAGGGAGAGCCCTTCACAGCCCTGCTCACAGCCTCGGGCACCAGCAGCCCCCAGCTGCAGAGAGGGGTTTTCGACAGCATTCATCCAGGCAAGATCTGTCCCTCACACAACAGAGCATGACTTAAGACAGACCACTCCTGGCCCCTAAATCCCAGGGAGCAGGCATTGCACCATGCCAAGCGGTTCCATTTCCTTGGACCAGCCACTCACCAAAGTCCCAAAGGGAATCCTCCCTGACAACCACCAGGGAAACAGAGGAAAATCCACCCAAACTGCTCAGGAGACTTCAAGGAGTTCATCTTCCAAGTGCCCAATGCCATACCTGAAGGTAGCTGTTGCCTGCAGGGTCATCCATAATGAAGTGAGCCTTTGTCTTCCCCTCTATGACCTGCAGAAAGATCACAGCCAGGCAGCATTGAGGCCCATCCTAAACCTCCAGCACTTCCAGCACCCAGATGCATGCAGCTTTACAGCTCCAACACTGTCACCAGCTAAAAACCAGTAACAGCTCCATGAAAGAGCTGAGGATACAGGAGGGCAAGTGTGGAGCAACCAGAAATATGCTTGCCAAGGAGCTGTTACAGCAACAGCAGCAAAACCCCAGGCTGCAGGGGGTGGGGAATCAGCTATGGCCTCACCTCTTGCAGATTCCCAACGAATTCCTGCAGCTTCTCAGCCTTGCCAGGCACTGAGCTGTCCCCCAGGGTGAAGGGGTTCCTCTCAACCTGGGAGAGCAGAGAGGAGAGCAGCCCAGAGCTGAAGACAAATCTGACAACAGCACAAGCCAGAGAGCCTGCAGCAGCCTTCCCATCACAGCACAGGCAGAGCAGGAGCAAAGCAAGCATGTCCCAGGCAGGAGTCCCTGAGGAGCTTCCCCTTTCATAGAACCATAGAATGGGTTGGGTTGGAAGGGACCACAAAGATCATCCTGATCCAGCCCTCTGCCATGGGCAGGGACAGCTCTCACCAGCACAGGCTGCTCAAGGCCACATCCAGCCTGGACTTGAACACCTCCAGGGAGGTTGTGGAGCACAGCCAGCTGCTGTGCCACCTGTCCCCACAGCCAAGCCCCAGCACTGCAGGGCCACTCACCAGGTCTCTGATGTCCTTCAGCAGCCCCTCCAGGGTGGTGAACTTCCCTCCCAGCGCTCCCATGCCCAGCTCGAACTCCAGCTCCGGGATCTCCACGCTGCAGGTCTCCGACTGCCAAGGTGAGCAGCTGGTGAGTGCCCACTGGAGGACAACCAGGCACCATGTAGCCACCAGGGGAGGACAGGGCAGGTGCCCCAGGGCACTGTACCTTTAGGACATCTCTGGTCATGTCAGAGGGGTCTGTAATCCGAAGGGTTATCCTGGTGCCCTGGGGCTCGATTGCTCCTCCAGACTTCACCTGGAAACAGCCAGCAGCCAGCTTCAGGGGCTCTGACACCAAAAACCTGCCATGATGTTCTAAAGAGGGTTTAACCTGAGAGCTCAGAGGCTGCTCCAAACCTGGGCACGGTGCCCAGCAGGCTTGAGCAAGTGTGGTGATGGCTGAGCTGCACCAAATGATGATAGAATTAAGCAGATTGGAAGAGACCTCCAAGTTCACCCAGCCCAAGCTAGCACCCAGCCCTGCCCAACCAACCAGACCATGGCACTAAGTGCCCCAGCCAGGCTTGGCTTCAACACCTCCAGGCAAGGCAACCTCCACCACCTCCCTGGGCAGCCCATTCCAATGTCAATCACTCTCTCTGCCAACAACTTCCTCCTAGCATCCAGCCTAGACCTCCCCTGGCACAACTTGAGGCTGTGTCCCCTTGTTCTGTTGCTGCTTGCCTGAGAGCAGAGCCCAACCCCACCTGGATACAGCCTCCCTTCAGGTACTTGTAGACAGCAATGAGCTCTGCCCTGAGCCTCCTCTTCTCCAGATACTCTCCCAGAGGGAACAGCCACCCCTGAGAGCCAGAGCACCACTCCCACCTCCCCTTAGCAGTAGCTCAGTAGTTCTTCTGCTCACTTCATTCGTTCTGTGCCCGCAGGAGTCACAGTTGGTGGCCATGATAATCACTTCCTTGAAGTGGGGGATTTCTGGAGCAGACAGTCAAAGAAAACTCAGTGGCAGGCAAGTCTCAAAGCAGCAACCTGAGCCCTCTGCACAGCCTCAGGCCCTCCCCTGGCACTGCAGGACCTCACTGGTCAGCTGTGAGACATCTGCACCCAGACAGGCTCTGCTAGAAACCATTCCATCAGACCCAGAAGGCTCTACCAGAAACCATTCAATCAAGCCTTCTGGGTGTAGCAGGAGGAGACCAGGCTCAGCAGACAGTGAGTGTCACCCCCAGGCAGGGGACACCAATCTGCACCCACATCCCTGCTCCAAGGATACGCACTAGCTTCATGTTGGTGTTAGCTGGGGCATTGCACTCAGGGCAGTTGGTGTTGAACTGCAGCACCTGGGTCACAGGAAAGGAGAATCAGAAAGCCTGTTCCTGGGCACCAGTCCCCCAGGCACAGCTGCCATAACACTGCAAAGGTCCCCACCTCGTTCCTCAGGTCCTCTGCAGAATCTGCTGGTATCTCATCCTGCTCCTCTCCCTGCAAAGGGTGTAGGGGAAAACCAGAGGCAGCATCAACCCCTGTTCTTCAAGCCAGGGTCTCCTAGAGGGCGAGGGGAGCAGGGCAGGAGCAGCAGCTCCCTGTTACCTCCAACCCCAGCATGGCAGCCTGCTGGGGAGTCCTCCTGTAGCGAGTGACCAGCAGGGCCTCGTCCCTCTGCGGCGCGTGGGGGTTCTCCACGAAGCTGTTCCCTGAAGGGTCATCGAGGACCTGAGGGAAGAGGAAGCCTCAAGGAGCCACTCCCACACCTTCCTGCTCAGGCAGGGGGAGGCCCTTCCAGCCTACTCACAAAGGTGAAAGGGGAAGGAACTTCTTTCAGCTGCTTCAGTTTGCCGATGAACTCCTCGATTTTGCCTGCCACTTCCTCATCCTGCGCCTGCAGAACAGGACACGTCTGAGGTGGACACCAGAGGCAGCCCAGAGCTGAAGACAAATCTGACAACAGCACAAGCCAGAGAGCCTGCAGCAGCCTTCCCATCACAGCACAGGCAGAGCAGGAGCAAAGCAAGCATGTCCCAGGCAGGAGTCCCTGAGGAGCTTCCCCTTTCATAGAACCATAGAATGGGTTGGGTTGGAAGGGACCACAAAGATCATCCTGATCCAGTCCATGGGCGGGGACAGCTCTCACGAGCACAGGCTGCTCAAGGCCACATCCAGCCTGGACTTGAACACCTCCAGGGAGGTTGTGGAGCACAGAAGCACAGAATGTGATCAAAGATCACATTCTGTGCTTCTGTG
>WAAF01008390.1:50919-211871 GCA_013400475.1 Tricholaema leucomelas
TTGTGGAGCACAGAAGCACAGAATGTGATCAAAGATCACATTCTGTGCTTCTGTGCTCCACAACCTCCCTGGAAAACCTGTGCCAGTGTCTCCTCACCCTCCCTCTCTGTGCTCCACAACCTCCCTGGGCAACCTGTGCCAGTGTCTCCTCACCCTCACTGCCAAGAATTTCTTCCTTATCTCCAGTTTCAATCTGCCCTCCTCAAGCTTCAGTCCATTCCCTCTCATCCCATCACTCCCAACCTCTGTCCAAAGTCCCTTTCCAGCTCTCTTGCAGGCCCTTTCAGGGAGCTGAAGACCTCTTACCTTCCGGATGGGCTGGTCCTGCTCCAAGCCTGCCACAGCTCTGTCAATGATCCCTTCAATGGTGGTCAGGACTGGAAATGAGAACAGAAAGGACACCACCACTAAGTGCACCACAGCAGTGCTGCCCACCCTGCCAGCCTCCACACACTGGCCTCATGGAGCTCATTCACAGGCCCACAGGATGTTAGGGGTTGGAAAGAACCCAAAGAGATCATCAGAATCACAGAACTTTAGAGTTTGGAAGGAACCTCCAGAGCTCATCCAGTCCAACCCCCCTGCCACAGCAGGGCCATACAATCTAGCTCAGGGCACACAGGAACACATCCAGACAGGCCTGGAAAGGCTCCACAGAAGGAGACTCCACAACCTCTCTGGGCAGCCTGTGCCAGTGCTTTGGGACCCTTCTAGTAAAGAAGTTCCCCCTTGTGTTGAGCTGGAACCTCCTGTGCTGCAGCTTCCATCCATTGCTGCTTGTCCTATCCCAGGGAGCAGTGAGCAGAGCCTGTCCCCCCCTCCTGACCCCCAGCCCTCAGAGATTGATAAACATTGATTAAATCCCCTCTCAGTCTTCTCTTCTCCAGACTAAGCAGCCCCAGGTAAGCCTCTCCTCATCAGGCAGTGTTCCAGTCCCCTAATCATCCTCATAGCCCCAGGGAGAGGATGCCAGGGCCTTAACTGGTGCCTACCACGCAGCTGCCACTCACCCACCTCCCTTCTGGGTAAACGCTGGGATCTCAAAGTCCAGCTCTGGAATTCGAGCTGTGGCACAGTCTGTCTTCACCACCTCCCTGTTCATGTCCTGCAGGGGACAGTTAAGCAGCAGTCTGAGGATCCCAAGGCCCCCAGCACCCCACAAGAGCAGCAGAGTTAGCTCCAAGCTGGGTCCACAGCTTCTCTGTGCCAGGAGCATCCACACTGTGGGCTTAAAAAGGTTGCTCTTGCACAACCAACCTGACTGATCATAGAATCAACCAAGTTGGAAGAGACCTCCAAGCTCATCCAGTCCAACCTAGCACCCAGCCCTATCCAGCCAACCAGACCATGGCACTAAGTGCCCCATCCAGGCTTGTCTTGAACACCTCCAGGGACGGAGGCTCCACCACCACCTCCCTGGGCAGCCCATTCCAATGCCAATCACCCTCTCTGTGGGAAGAACTTCCTCCTAATATCAAGCCTGTACCTTCCCCCGGTGGCAGAGAGGAGGAGCACTTACTGCCCTATCTGAGAGAGCCAAAGCATTCCTCCTGGCAGCTGCCCAGCAGCCTGGCAGCCCCGCGGGCCCTGCTCACCTGGCGGGAGGTGACGGCCAGGGTGTAGCGCACGCCCTGCTCCTGGATCCTGCCCGCAGACTGGATCTCTGTGTTGGACCAGGAGCAGCTGTCACAGCTGAAGGAGCTGACGATGACCTCTTTGAAGAAGGGGATCCTGGTGAGCAGGAGCCGTGTCACACCCTGCAGCAGCAAGGGGGCTCGTGGGAACTCAGATCCTCAGGGCACTGTTTCCCACAGGTCTCCTGTTCCTGCTAAGGCTCCCCTCGGGCAGGTCTCCATCCCCGAGCCCTGACACATAACACCCAACCCTGCCCCCCCCCAGCAGACTCTGCCTCCCCTCGGCTCCCTGCTTACCTCCTGAGCCGCAGTCCACCAGCTCCTACCACCACCCCTCAGCTCCAGGACAAGCTGTGACCACCAGCAGGTCTTTCCCGGGTCCTGCCCTCCCTGAGCTCACAGACCCAACTCCCACCCCAGAGGCTTCTGTAGCCCTGACCCAGGCAGACACGTCCCGGCAGGCCCCTACAGCCCAGCCAGGGGCACACCGTGGCTCTAGCCTGAGCTGATCCCTATCTAGCCCTCCGCGACTGGCCCCGTCCCAACCCCTGCAGGCTCCTGACTCCGGCGCCCAGACCCTCAACCCCCCCCAGGCTGCTGTGGCCCTGGCCTGGGCTCAGCCCTCCCGAGCAGACTCCTGTCTCGTCCCCCCACAGGCTCCTTGCCTCGGCCCCAGCCCCTCGGACCCCCGCAGACCCTCCCAGGCTGCTGCGGCTCGGTTCTCTTCAAGCCGCTCCAGCAGGTCCCTGCCCAGCCCACCCGCAGCCCTCTCACCCCTCCAGGACCCTGTCCCCAGAGGCCGCTGTGGCCCAGGCCCAGTCCCTCCCAGCGCAGGCCCCCGCCCGGTGCCCCGCAGGCGGCCGCGGCCGCTCACGTTGCGGAAGCAGTTCATGCACAGCGACTCGATCTCGGCCGGGCGCTGCTCGCCGTCCTCGGCGCTGAGGGGCTGGAACAGAGACCCCCCTCTGGCCTCCACCGCCCCCAGCGACGCCATGACGAGGACGCCGCCAGCGGAAGCGGCGCCACGGCACGCGCGGCCGCCACGTGACGCGACACGACACGGTCATGTGACGCGGGGCGGTCATGTGACGCGGGGCTCTCACGTGAGGCAGAAGCGCGATGGCGGCGCCTTTATTGGGTTTGGGGCGGCCCGGCCCGGCCCGGCTCGGCTCTCCCTTGCCCGCCCCCGCCCTCAGCGCGCCTCGGCGCCGCTCCGCTCGCCCAGGCTGAGCGCCAGGTCCGTCCAGAGCGCGTCGAGGCGAGCCCGCAGGTCCTCCAGGGCAGGGGCACCCTCCTGGGAATCGCCCAGGGCGGGCGGCTCGGAGGAGAGCTTCAGCCGCATTTCCTCCGTCTCTTGGTCCAGGGCCCGGGTGAAGGCTTGGATCTGGACGTAAGTGTCCCTCCGGAACTCCTCCACCCGCCGCTGCACCTCTCGGGCCAGCTCCTCAGCAGGGGCCGGCTGCTGCCGCAGTCTGCCAGGGTAGAGGCTCAGCTTCACCTTGAGCTGCTCCAGGTTTCTCTGGATCTTCTGGTGGAGGTCCCTGGCGTTCTGGGTCAGCTTGGTGGAGAGCTCCTGGATGTAACGGTTGAGCTTCTCCGGGCTGGCCCGGGCGTGAGGGCTGACGTTCTTGTGCAGCTCCTCCACGTTGCGGTGGATCTCGGCCACCAGCCTGTCCGCATAGGGGTGGAAGATGTCCTTCACCTGGTCCGTGTGCGAGGCGATCTTGTCGGCGTAGTGAGCCATGAACCTCTGCACCTCCTCCGCACCCTCCAGGAGCTGAGCCGTCAGCTCCCGGCTGGGCATGAGGTGGCGCCGCAGCTGCCGGGCGTTCAGGGACAGCTGGTCCAGGAGCTCCTGCGTGAAGGGCTGCAGCTGGTCGCGGAGCTCGTCCAGGTGCTTGCCCACCTTGTGGTGGACGTCATCCACGTACGGGGACAGTTTCACCCTCAGGCTCTCCAGCTCTTTCCTGATCACCTTCCTCAAGCTGTCTGAGTCCTGGTACAGCTGGGGCTGGAGGCCTCTGCTGCCCAGGGGTGCCAGCTTCTCCAGGAAGTTCCCCATGTAGCTGACCCCATCCTGGATGTTCTCCTTCAGGTTTCTGTGCCAGACAGCAGCTGTGGTTACTGAGCGCCCCCAGCTTACCTTGGCACCCTGCTGTGCCCTGGCACGGCTCAGTGAAGCTGTTGGCACCCACGAGGGCTGTTCCCGTGGGCTCTCTGCCCCCGGAGAAATGAGGACAATGCATGAGGGTGGGAGCTGGGGGGAGCTTTGTGGAGGGACCACAGGCAGTTAGCCAGGCTGGGCACCACAAGGTGAGCCCCTGGCACGGTGTTACTCACCCGATGTCCCTGCCCAGCTTGCTGCTCTGGCTGTGCTCTGTGCCATCCTTGTCACTCGTCAGCTGGCTGAGGTACTCCCAGAAGCCATTCTGTGCCAGCCCAGCCAGCGACACTGTGGGCAGGGGGGCAGCAGTTCATGGGGTGCTGCCCACTCCCAGCCCTGCCCCAAGCCCACTGCCGCCACCTGTCTTTGAGTGTGCACCTGGTAAGGTGGCCAGGAGGGTGAGCAGAAGTGCCAGCTTCAGAGGCATGGTGTGCCAGGCCAGCAGGCCACCGTGCTGCAGGGAGGAGAAGAGGAGCACATCAGGGCACACTGCAGGGCACCTCTCTGAGCCCTCAGAGCTTGGGGGCCCCTGCTCTTCATGCCCCCTCTACTGCATTCTGCCAGGACCTTGCTCCTGGAGTTCCCTGTAACACACAAAACATAACCCAGCCTCCAGCACAGGTGAGGTCTGACACCCAGCTCCTCCTGCCAGGCAAAGTTCAACCAGGCAGGAGATGGCCATGCTGGCTCTGTGGGCTTGTCCCCCTCACCTGGCTCCTGGTCACCTCCTGATAGGCAAAGTTCAACCAGGCAGGAGGTGCCCACGCTGGCTCTGTGGGCTTGTCCCCCTCACCTGGCTCCTGGTCACTTCCTGATAGGCAAAGTTCAACCAGACAGGAGGTGCCCACGCTGGCTCTGTGGGCTTGTCCCCCTCACCTGNACCCAGCTCTTCCAGCCAGGCAAAGTTCAACCAGGCAGGAGATGGCCACGAGGGCTCTGTGGGCTTGTCCCCCTCTCCTGGCTCCTGGTCACTTCCAGCCCGGCAAGGTTCAACCAGGCAGCAGGTGCCCACGCTGGCTCTGTGGGCTGGTCCCCCTCACCTGGCGCCTGGCCACCTCTTGATAGGCAAAGTGCAACCAGACTGGAGGTGCCCACCCTGGCTCTGTGGGCGTGTCCCCCTCACCTGGCTCCGGGTCACCTCCGGACAGGCAAAGTTCAACCAGGCGGGAGGTGCCCACGCTGGCTCTGTGGGCTGGTCCCCCTCACCTGGCTCCTGGTCACCTCCTGCATCCCTCCTGCCGGGCGCTGGCCAGCGCCTCCCTTTATATCCTCCCCGCAGCGGGAGGCCGAGGAGCACATCGGCAGGGGAAGGTTTTTTGGACCTCACTCCCTGTAAACACAACGTGGAGCCCCGCGGACGTTCCTGAGAGGTGACGCTGGGGGGGGGATCGGTCATCTGACTGCCCCCTCGCCTGCCCCTTCCCGAGCATCCCCCGGGCAGGGCTGCCCGAAGGCCGCCGGCTCGGCCCGCCCGAGCAGCTCTTTGTTTTCCCAGCGATAAG
Organism: Tricholaema leucomelas; assembly: GCA_013400475.1. Lineage (NCBI taxonomy): Eukaryota > Metazoa > Chordata > Aves > Piciformes > Lybiidae > Tricholaema lacrymosa > Tricholaema leucomelas. The sequence continues at coordinate 56,220 of WAAF01008390.1, forward strand.
GGAGCCTCGCTGCTGGCTCTGCAGCTTGCTGGGGACGAGCCTGCCCCTGCCCTCACCGCTGACCTTTGCATCGTGCAGTAAACAACAAAAGAGAGCTGCCAGGGTGGCGAGGGGAGTGCAGAGTGGCAGGGCTGGGACAGGGACACCAGCTGCAACTCGCCCACTGGCGGCTTCTGCTGCAAGGGCTCGAAGCCAAAAGAGGGGAATGGGAGCCCAGAACCTAGGGATGGGGCCCAGGTGGGTGCAGAAGGACAAGGATGGCTCTAGCTGTGCCAGGAAGGGGTTGGGATGTGTGGCTGGGGTAGGGCTGGGGACTGGGCAGCCTGTGTTAGAGGGCAAAGTCCTGTGCACAGCAGGGGTGAAGCTCCGAGCAGTCACCAGCCCTCTGCTGGCACCAAAGTCCACTCTGCTACCTCACCGTGGGGACACTTGGGGTTGCCCTGGGCAGCCCTGGCCGCACTCCCATCCTGCAGCTCCTGCCCACTGCAGCCGGCAGGGGAAACCCTTAACGGTGAGAGACGTCCTCGGGGGGCATCCACTAGGAGAGCAGCTCAGGTTGCTCACTGTGCCCATAGCTTCAGTGCCTTTTCCTTCTCCCTGAGCTGGGACTCTCCTGGTGACCCGAGCGTGCTCCCTGCCTGCCTGAGCCCGGCTGTGCCTGGCCACAGTCCCTGCAGGGAGGGGTGTGGGGGGGTGTGTGCTGCCTGTCACCCACCCTGGACAGCCTCATTCCTTGCAGCAGCAGCAGCTGGTCCCACTGCAGTGGGGGTGCTTAGCCCTGCACCAGGCCTCTGGGTCCTCTGGAGCCACCCAGGTGACACCAAGGTGCTGCAGCACCCCAATGCAGTGACCTCCTGGGTCTTGATCCTGCACTGGCTAATGGCTCACCTCACTGCCACCACCTCCAGCCCTGCCCTAGCCCCTCACCCACCCATCCATCCATCCATCCATCTATCATCCATCCATCCACCCATCCATCCATCCATCCATCCATCATCCATCCATCCACCCACCAACCCATCCATCCACCCACCCATCCATCCATCCATCCATCCATCATCCATCCATCCACCCCATCCATCCATCCATCTCCACCTGTGTTCCCTCTCCCTGGTGCCCTGTGACCCAAATTCAAGGTGATGCTCTCCCCTTGGAGCAGCTGGCTGGGTGCCCCAGACTGGGTGCCCTGGGGCAGGACAGTGAGATGCTGAGGACAGACACAGACCAGAAGGTGCTTCACAAGGGCCTGTTTTATTTCTGCCAGGGGCAGTGCCCAGGACGCTCATGGTGTGTGGGCATGGCTGGTCACCCCACACCCTCTCCACACAGTGCCAGGGGGGTCTCAGTTCTCCACTGGTGGCTGAGCAGTGTTGAGGAAGGCTGCCACCTTCTCCCGCACCTCCTTCTCCAGCAGCTCCAGGTGGTCCTCCAAGCCGGCAGTGCCCGAGTCCAGCTTGCCCTTCATCTCCTCCAGACGCTGCACCAGCTGCTGCCCGAAGGCCTCTCCAAAGGGGGCTGCCTGCTGCCTGAAAGCCTCCAGCGTCTGCCCCACTCGCTGGTCCAGCTGCTGGGCCAGGGGTTCCAGGCGCTGCTGCAGGCTCTTGGCGTCGCCGCCGGCCGCCTGCCGCAGCTCCTCGGCCAAGGGGATGAGCTGTGCACGCAGCTCCTCCGAGCTGGCAGCCAGGCGGGCACGCAGCTCCTCTGCCACCTTGTCCATCTGCGCTGTCAGGCTGTCCAGCTGCCGGTTGAGGCCCTCCTGCACCTGCCCTGCGTAGGGGCTGAGCCCACGCCGCAGCTCGGCCACGCTCTGCTCCACCTGCGTCTTCAGGTCGTCGGCCAGCGGTGCCAGGTGCTCCTTCAGGCTCTCCACGCCGCCGTCGATCTGCTGCTGCAGGCGGTCGGCGTAGGGGCTGAGGGAGGCCTGGATGCTCTCGGCGTTGTCCTGCAGCCGCCCCCGCAGCTCGGTGGCATAGGGCTCCAGCGCCCGCCGCAGCTCGCCGGCGCCGCGGTCCACCCGGGAGCGCAGCTCCTCGGCGTAGGGGCTGATCTTGGCCTGCAGCTCACGGATGTTGGTGCCGATCTGCTGGTGGACCTCGTCGGCGTAGGGTGCCATCTTGGCCTGCAGCTCCTTCAGCTCCCGCTGGATCTGCTCCTTCAGCCGCTGCGAGTCCTGCACCAGCCGCGCCTGCAGCTCGGTGGCAAAGGGCACCAACCGCCGCTGCAGGTCCTCGGCGTACAGGCTGGCGCTCCGCAGGTTGCTCTGTAGCAGGGTGCTGGAAGAGGGAACATGTCAGTGCCCCGGCGTGCCCGCAGCCCCCTCCCCTGCCCGGCACCTCCGTGCGCCCCCTGTGCTCACTCTAGCTGCTTGGTGATCTCAGACTGCTGCAGCCCATCCACCGTCTCCTTGGCATTGTTGCCCAGCTCGGTGAAGTATTTCCAGATCACGCTGGCCACCTCGTCTGGGTTGACATCGGCCTGTGCCCCTGCAAGCAGATGCCACAGTCAGCACCATCCTGCACAGCATCCCCACTAGGGACAGCAGGTCCCCATCCTGCCCCCCAGAGCAGGACCCTCCTGGCACTGGGTACCTACAGACCACCTCACCTGAGACCACCAGGAGCACCAGGGCGAGAGCTGGGACCTTCAGAAACATCCTGAGTGCTCGGCAACGCCTGCGGAAGCAGAGAGCAGAGGTGAAGAGACCTGCCCTGGGCTGAGCAGCACCCGCACAGGCACCGCAGCCAGCAGCCAGCAGCCAGGAGCCCACAGCAAGCACCCAGCAGCCTGCACCCAGCAACCAGGAGCCTGCAGCCCGCACCCAGCAGCCTGCACCCAGCAGCCAGGAGCCCACAGCCTGCACCCAGCAGCCAGGAGCCTGCAGCCCGCACCCAGCAGCCTGCACCCAGCAGCCAGGAGCCCACAGCCTGCACCCAGCAGCCTCCACCCAGCAACCAGGAGCCAGCAGCCCGCACCCAGCAGCCTGCACCCAGCAGCCAGGAGCCTGCAGCCCGCACCCAGCAGCCTGCACCCAGCAGCCAGGAGCCCACAGCCGGCACCCAGCAACCAGGAGCCCACAGCCTGCACCCAGCAGCCAGGAGCCCACACCCAGCAGCCTGCACCCCGCACCCAGCAACCAGGAGCCCACAGCCTGCACCCAGCAGCCCGCACCCAGCAGCCAGGACCCCACAGCTTGCACCCAGCAGCCCGCAGCCCGCACCCAGCAGCCAGGAGCCCACGGCCAGCACCTCGACCCCCGCAGCCCGCACCCAGCAGCCTGCCCCCAGCAGCCAGGAGCCCGCGGCCAGGAGCTCGAACCCAGCAGCCCGCACCCAGCAGCCGCTCACCTCCGCACACAGCTGATTGTTTGCGCTGCCGCAGCCGCGGGTCGCTGCGGGCCCGGGCTGCTCCGCCGCTATTTATGCAGCCCGGGCGGCCCCCGCAGCTTCCACGCAGGCCTGGGGCACAAGCACCAGGCTTGGACTTTAGCAAGGTCACGACGTGGAAGCGCCTGACGTGCGCTCAGCCCTGACATCACCCGCAGCACTGCCAGCTCCCAGCGGGGTGCCAAGGAGGGGGCGGAAAGGGGATGGGGGTACACATAGGCGGCCCCACGGCTGAGCACTCCCCGGGGAGGCAGAGACCCTGGAGCAGAGGGGACAGCGCAGGGCGGGGGACAGATCCCAGCTTTGCAGCGATGTGAGATGTAGCCACGGCTCTGCTGGTGCCAGCTGTGTGGTGCCCGGGATGTGCGGTGGGGCAAGACATGGGCAGGAGGAGCTGCGCTGGATGCAGGGGGGCACACGAGGCTGTGTGTGTAGAGGGGCACCGTCGCTCCCGGCCACAGGGAACGGCCAGGACCCTGCAGCTATAGGATGTGGCACCCACACAGTGCCAGGACCCCTGCATGTCCCTGTCCTTGGCACCCCCACTAGACGCAGCCCGCACACCCCCTGGTGCACCCACCCCGGGCTGCAGCCTGATGGTGATGTGTCATGTCTGGGGCAAAGGGCACATCTGGCAGGGATGAAGATCAGACAGGCACTGGCAATGCCAAAGTCCAAACAGCCATAGCTGTGCCCAGCCCTGAGGGGCACATCTTGGGCACGCAACCCTCAGCCGAAAGTGCCTCCAGGCAGAGCCAGCCCGGTGACATCATGCCCGGGACTGGTGCCACTGGATGTCACCCTCGTGCTCTGTGTGCCCAGGCCAGCACTGGAGCTGTCCCCCACAGCTGCCCTCACCGACAGGTACGGCGCAGTGTGCACCAGGCTGGCTGCGCACACCAGCACGCCCGTGCCCATGCGTGCCCACGCCGGAGCGCACAGGCAGAAGCTTGCAGATGCAGGCAGAGCCACAGGGCAGCCAGGGGCGGCCGCGGTGCCGAGGGATTTCCCAACCCCCGGCCGGGAGGAGGCCCTTCGGCAGCAGCGCTAGCAGCGGAAGGTCCCTGCGGATGTGCCCCCTCCCCGGCCAGCCCCCACTGCCCCTGACCTTTGCACAAACACCCTCGGGGAGAGGCTATAAAGTGGGAGCCAGGGGCTGGCCGCCCCTGCGCAGAGCCTAGCACAGGTGAGTGGGGAGGCCCCCAGTGAGCAGCGCCATGGGAAGGGCACGGGGACAGGACCCCCGTGGGTACACGGGCCCTCGCCTGCCACCCGTGCCATGTGCTCTACTCTCTCCCCAGCCATGAAGGGGTCGATCCTGTTCCTGCTCGCCTGCACGGCCGTCCTGGCAGCGACAGCAAGTAAGGGCTGGGCGAGGGCTGCCGCTCGAGGAGGACAAAGGGGCTCGGGGTGTTGGGGTGCACGCAGGGGGCGGGGGGCTCAGCCCCTTGATCTCGCCCCCTGCTCCCACAAGGGTTGTGCTTGCAGGGGCCGACACGAGCGAGCAGCCCGAGGCGGTGGTGAAGAAGGTGCAGGAGTACGCCCAGAAAGCCTCCGCCATGGTCAAGGGAGCCTTCAACACGCTGCAGGAGTCGGAGATGACTCAGCAGGCCAGGTGCCCCCACACGCCCCTTCAGCCTGGGCATCCACCCCTGCCACCCTGCTGCCAGCAGGGGAGCCCGGCGGGTGCCCTGTGCTGAGCCCACCCTCCCCTTGCAGGCGCTGGCTGGAGAACAACGCGGACCGGGTGAAGCAGAAGCTGGAATGGGTGAAGCAGCAGCTGGTCGAGCTCTGGAGGCGGACGCCGGCTGCCTAGCCCCGCCGGGGGCTGGCGGGGGTCTGGGGGCACCCTGGGTCCCCACCCATGTTGTGATTCTTCAATAAAGTGGCGCTGAAGCAGCAGCTGTGGCAGCATCGCTTGGGTGTGGGAGCGAGGAGGAGTGTGCACCGCGGGGTGAGGAAGGGCTGGGACAGACAGGGAGTGCCTCCTCGGGATCCCTTGCCATGGGGCAAGCACGGTGTGAGACGCGTGCGGGGTGGCAGGAGCCAGGCACTGCTCCCGCAGCCTGGGGAAGGGAGGGGGAGTCCAGGTTCTGCCAAAGCACTTCCCACCGTTCCCCACCGCCCCAGCGCTGCCCTTGACGCTGGGAGAGCTCCGTGTGGGGTTGAGCCCGGATGCCTCCTGGGCAGAGCTGAGCTCAGTGCCAGGGCAGAGGGCACTTATCCTGCCAGGTCCCTGTCCCCCCAGCCTCACTGGAGCCCTTCCGACCCCGCAGCGCTGCTGAGCAGGCTGCTCCCCACCAGCATCCACTGCAAAGACTGATCGAGCTCCAATAACTTAAGTCACCTTTATTTGACAATAGGGAGGAGGCAAAGCCGAGAGCGACGCCACTTCAGGGGGAGGAGGCGGTGGGAGAGAAAGGGGGGTCCTCAGAGAGGATGTTCTGCAGCCCGTCCCCAGAGCCCCCCCGGGGGGAAGCACCCCGGGCAGGGCAGGCAGCGGCCCCGGGGCAGCTGCAGGAGTGGGGCCGGGGTCAGTCCCTGGCCGCGCCGTCCGGCGGCTCAGGCCACGGTCTTCTGGAGGTCGTCCAGCAGGGTGACGAAGCGAGCCTTGAGGTTGTCGGCGTAGGGGGTGAGGCGCTCCTTGAAGTCCTGCAGCAGGGGGGTCATCTTCTCGCGCAGGTTGCTGAGATGCTCCACCACCTTGGCCTGGTACTCGGAGGCCTGGGGGATGCCCTTCTCGCGGATCTCCTCCAGCTTCTGGCTCAGCTTCTGCCGGAGCTCATCGCTGTAGGGTGCCAGGTTCTTGCGCAGCTCCTCCACATGCCCGCGCAGGCGGTCCCGAGCCTCCTCAGCCAGCGGGGTCAGCTTCTCCTGCATCAGCTCCACCTTCTGCTTGGTGAGCTCCTTCAGATCCTGGACCACGGGTGCCAGGCGCTGGCGGTACTGCTCCAGCTCCTCCGTCCACTTGGCGGAGAACTGGTCGAGGAAGGGCCGGATCTTCTCCTTCACCTCCTCCAGGTCCTTGGTCAGGTCCTGGCGCAGACCCTCTGTGTCCTTCAGCCACATCTCCCGCAGCTCCTTGTAGTAGGGGGCCACATCCTCCCGCAGCTTGGCGGCGGCCCCGCCCAGCGTGTCCAGGTTGTCAGTGAGCTTCAGGCTGCGGGGAGTAGAGGGAGGTCATGCACGGTGCCCGGGGGACCCCCCCCCAGTCCCCCACCACATGTCCCCCCACTTACTCCAGCTGTTTGCCCACAGCAGAGGACTCGAACTGGGCGATGGCATCCTTGCCACTGGCCTTCAAGGTCTCTATGTACACATCCAACAAGTCCTTGATGCGGTCCAGAGGCGCCTGGGGGTCATCTTGCTGCCACACGGAGCGCGACTGGGTGCCTGCGGGGAGAGCCCGGAGCGCTCAGGACATGGTGGCACCGAGGTGTGGACGGCTCCTGCTTGTCGCTGTCCCAGGAACCTGCCCGGCCCTGGGCATGGCTCAGGGAGCCGCTCGGCTGCAGCCTGACGCGCAGAGCTCTTTGGAAGCCAGACACTGCCAGCACCACTCGTGCCAGGCTCGGCCGCCCTGTCCCACGGGGATTTGCTGCTGTGCCAGCCCCGTTCCGGTCACCTACCTGTCAGGCAGAGCAGGGCGAGGACCACTACCACGGCTCTCATCTTGACGCTGAACCTGGGGGCAGAGCAAGAGAGTTGGACGCGGAGAGCTGCGAGCAAAGCCCCCGAGACGGAGCCCCCGGCCCCAGCAGGTCGGGTCCGCGCTAGCATCGTGGGTGAAGCCCATCCTGCGTCCCGTGTCCCAGGGCTGTGGGGACTCGGGAGCCCCTGGAGCAGCCCAAGCTCTTACCAGCTCTCTCCTGCCGCCGCCGTGCCGCCGGTAGTCCCGTCTGAGCCGGCCGCTTCCCCACCGCCGCTATTTATGCAGGAGGGGGCAGTTCCCGGCGGAGATAAGCCAAGGCTGCAGCCCAAGCAGTCACGATGTGGCGCGGAGAGTTCAAGGATCGCTGCGGAGCCCTGGCCAGCCGCGGAGCGCCGGCTTGGCAAGGCCGCCGAGCAAACAGGAGCTCCCCGCGGGCCGCGGCTGCTCGGCCAAGGCGCTGTTTACGCTCCTGCTGACCCAGATTCCTGCTCACCGCGGCCGCCTCGCCTCGCCGGGGCCCCTCGGCAGCCCTCGGGGATTGGCCAGCGGCCCGGGGACAAGTTTTACCCCCACAGGGATTTGGCTTGCGGGACCCAGACCCCTCATCCTCTGCTCACGACCACTCTGGGTCCCTGCCCCATCTTTGCCCGGGCTCACATTGTCCCTATTTTGGAGTGCATCCCTGCTGCAGACGTCCCAGGAGCTGTGCTCCCCTACCCTCCCTGGGGACCTGGGCAGCAGAGGCTCAGCCTGGAGCAGAGCCCAGCCCGGCCACAGTGCCCTTAGGCTGGAGCTACCTTGTCCCCCTGCCACTGTCCCAGGGACCACTCTCCTATGAAAGCAAGCTGAGACTTGGGGCTGTTTAGTCTGGAGAGCCCAAGAGGGGACTTCATTAATGTTTCTAAGTATCTGAGGGGTGGGGGCAAGATGAAGGTGCCAGGCTCTTCCTGGCGGCCCCCAGCGATAGAACAAGTAACAAGGGGACAAGCTGGAACCCAGGAGGCTCCACCTTGACATGAGGAGAAACTTCTTTGGTGTGAGGGTGCTGGAGGCTGCCCAGAGAGGCTGTGGAGCCTCCTGCTCTGGACACTTTCAAGACCTATCTGGATGTGTTCCTGTGTGACCTGTCCTGGGTGAACTCTGCTCTGGCAGGGGGGGGGTTGGACTCAATGATTTTTGGAGGTCCCTTCCAACCCCTACCCCTCTGTGATCAACAAACCTTGAGCCTCCTCCCACCCAGGGCCAAAACCATTCCACCCACACCAGCAGCACTGAGCAACAACAAAGGCAAACAGGAGACAAGGGTGTGGGGGGGGAAGATCATCATCATCATCATCATCATCATCATCATGAAGGTTTTATTTGTCATGATCCCACTGTCCAACTAATCGACCAGTTGCAAGTGACCCCCAAAACCAAAACCCCCAAACCAAACAACCAACAAAAGACTGAAGATTTACTGAGACTTTGTTCGTTTTGAGTCCAACATAAACCAATGAGGGGGAGAGGGGGGAGAGGGAACCCAAAACAACAACAACCAAAAAAAAAAAAACCCCAAAATAAAACCCCAAACAAAACAAAACTCCCCCCAAAGAAACAACCACCCCAAAAATACTTCTGACATTTCCAAACCCCCCCTCTCAGGGGGAGGAATAGCAAAGTAGATCAATATACATTCACCATACACTGCGAGTATTGGCTGCTGCCATACAAAGCCATGGTTAAAAAAGGGTGAGACTGCGAAATGGCACAGCTGGGGGGGAGCCAGGCACAGCTTGAGGGGGCGGCCAGGCACAGCTGGGGAGGGAGGAGGAAGAGGAGGAGGAGGGCAAGCCCTGCTCCTGCGGCCACCACCCGCCCACCGCCGCGGCCACCGCCACCGCTTTCGGTGTCATGTAAACAGCAGGAAAAGCAACCCCCAGGGCTGACCCTGCCAGGCTGCCCCACGGCCGATCGTGTCCCACCCTAACCCCCAGCCCCTACCCTCCTTTAGCACGGCAGGAGCCAGCCTCGGAGGCTTGGCAGCCGCAGGGGGTAGGCTTCTCTTCGGGGAGCTGGGGAGGGGAAGAGGCGCAGGGGTGAGGACGGCGAAGAGGCTGCGCTGGGTTCAGGATTTTCCTTCCGAGGTCCCCAGGCCTGGGGCAGTTTTTTTTTTCTTCTCCTTCTTTTAGTTTTCTTTCCTTTTTTTTTTTTTTTGTTAATTTATTTTTTATGGGTTCTTTGTTTTTGTGGGGTTTTTTTTTGTGTGTTTTGTTTTTTTTTTTCTCTCTCCTTTCTTTTTGTTTTATAAAACATTCCAGCAAAGTGTCAGTAAGAAGAACCGGAGAGCTGCAGCTTGTGAAGTCCCAAAGGCAAATGATGAACCCCCACCGCGAGTGCTCCTGAGCCCCGGCTTGGGGTTGGGGGATTGACACAAACGACTCAGTGCTCTATCCTTCGAGGAAAGGGTGGGAAGAAGGAAGAGGAGGAGGAGGAGGAGGGATCTATGCGGGCTGAAGGAGAACAGCACTGTGGCCACTGGCAGGAGAGAGAACCTGTCACAAGTACAACGGCAGCAGAAGAAATAAACCACTCTGAAGGAAAGGTGCAAGTCACAGTTCATAGAGAACAGAAGCTACTTAAAAATGTCTCTCCAACAGAAGTTCCTTTTGCCTTTTATTAACAACAATAATAATAAAACATTGACCAAAAAAACGATTCCTACGTCGGCAGGAAGAGGAAAAGGAGGAGGAGGAGGAGGAGGAGGAGAAGCCAAGAAAACAAAAGGAAAAAAAAAAAATCCATCTTCCCTACGTGAAGCCAGGAAAAGAGAATTCCCCTCCCCTAGGTGGTCTGTGGGTCTGAGAAGTGGGGAAGAGTCGGTGGGGATCAGGGATTGGGTCCTGAGGTGAGGATCAGGGCTCAGGACCAGAGGTGGGGATCAGGGATTGGGTCCTGAGGTGAGGATCAGGGCTCGGGACCGGAGGTGGGGATCAGAGATTGGGTCCTGAGGTGAGGATCAGGGCTCAGGACCAGAGGTGGGAATCAGAGATTGGGTCCTGAGGTGAGGATCTGGGCTCAGGACCAGAGGTGGGGATCAGGGCTCAGGACCAGAGGTGGGGATCAGGGCTCAGGACCGGAGGTGGGGATCAGGGATCCTTTCAGCACACTGACCAACAGGAGAGAGGAGGAACAACAGCAGACAGGGATGAGACAGAAGCATATTGCACCAGGGGTGGGTGCCACCCACGGGGGGGGGCTGGCACCCTCCTTCGCCCCCGCCGGCGTCGCCAGGGCCGCTCTGGGCCCCTCCCCAGTGCAAAGGGTGAAGGCTGGAAGGGCAGCACGGCCTGTGCCAGGCTGCGGGACGCCCCCGCGCCCTGCCCCTCCAGGGCAGCAGGCCCTGCTCGCTCCGAGCCTCCCAGCCCAGCGTCGGGGCTGGGGCTCTGTGCCCTCCTGCGGGGCTCTCTGGTTAGTTGGGTGCCAGCTGGAGCTACAGGCAGAGGTGGTGAGCCGTGGAGAAACCAAAGGAAGGAGGCAGGGCCGGGTGAGGAGGGGGGGCCATGGTATTCCAGTTAGCCAGAAATACGGCGGCGATTTGGCGCGGTGCTGCTAGATACTGTTGGTTTCAAATGGACCTTCTCGAGTCAAAAGCTGTACAGAAAACCTGCGAGAGAGGAGGCAGAGATGTCAGGAGGGACTGGGAGAGGGCTGGGCAGCTGTTCCCACAGCCTTCCACTGCCTTTCCACACATCAAACAACCCCAAGCAACGCTACAGGCTGGGGACAGAGTGGCTGGAGAGAAGCCAGGAGGAAAGGGACCTGGGGGTACTGGTGGATAGTAGCTGAAGAGGAGGCAGCAGTGTGCCCAGGTGGGCAGCAGAGCCAATGGCATCCTGGGCTGCCTCAGGAGCACTGTGGGCAGCAGGACAAGGGAGGTTCTTCTGCCCCTGTGCTCAGTACTGCTCAGGCCACACCTTGAGTGCTGTGTCCTGTTCTGGGCTCCTCAATTCAAGAGAGATGTTGAGGTGCTGGAAGGTGTCCAGAGAAGGGCAAAAAGCTGGTGAGGGGCCTGGAGCACAGCCCTGTGAGGAGAGGCTGAGGGAGCTGGGGGTGTGCAGCCTGCAGAAGAAGAGGCTCAGGGCAGAGCTCATTGCTGTCTACAACTACCTGAAGGGAGGTTGTAGCCAACTGGGGTTGGTCTCTTCTCCCAGGCAACCAGCAACAGAACAAGGGGACACAGNTTCTATTCTATTCTATTCTATTCTATTCAAACCCCCCTCAGGGGGGACATCAGAGGGATGATCAGAGAGGAGTTGGAGAAGCTTTGCTGTGGGGACAGGCTGGGAGAGTTGGGGATGTTCAGCTTGGAGAAGGGAAGGCTCCAGGGAGACCTCAGAGCAGCTTTTCTGTACCTGAAGGGACTCCAGGAGAGCTGGGGAGGGACTTTTGACAAGGGCTGGGAATGACAGGAGAGGGAATGGATTGGAGCTTGAGGAAGGTAGATTCAGAGTGGAGATGAGGAAGAAATTCTTGGCAGTGAGGGTGAGGAGACACTGGCACAGGTTGCCCAGGGAGGTTGTGGAGCACAGAAAGGGAGGGTGAGGAGATACTGGCACAGGTTGAAGGTGGTGAGACACTGGCACAGGTTGCCCAGGGAGGTTGTGGAGCACCGAATGTGATCAAAGATCACCTTCTGTGCTTCTGCGCTCCACAACCTCCCTGGAAGTGCTCAAGTCCAGGCTGGATGAGGCCCTGAGCAGCCTGTGGCTGGTAAGAGGTGCCTGTGCCCACGGCAGGAGGTTTGGCACTAAACCAAGGTCCCTTCCAAACCAACCCAGTCTGGAACCCTGTTGCAGCAGAGGCCTCTGCCCTTGCAGCAAAGGGACAAGGAAGGAGATGCACAGAGAGGTCAGGCCTTTGGGTCTGTCCCCGAGGGAACCCGAGGTGTGCAGAGGCTGCAATACTCACTCCCTCCTGGTTACACCCCTGCCTGCTCCATCCCAAAGGGCACCTCTGGGTGCTTATAGCTCAGCAGGACGTCTGTGATGCACGTCGAGGGGTAGCAGGAGGTGTTCAGATGCTGGCTGCCATCACCTAGGTTGGGATGCTCTTGACCCTCCAAGCTCTCCCCGCAGTCTGAGAGGTTGAAGCACAGCACCAGGTTAGCATGAGGAGCACTAAGGAGTTACAGCTCCAGCGTGGGGCTCAGCAGGATGTGGTCTCGAGAGAGACAGCCACAGGCAGGACTGCCCCAAGCCTCTGCAGCAACCCTGACCACTGCTCCCACCAGCACCCACGGAGCTCCCCTCCAGCACCACACTCCCCTCTGCAGCCCTTGGAGGAGAGGCTTTGCTGGCCACCAGCTGCTTCCTGACCCCCGGGAGTGCCCCAGCCCTGTGGGTGCCCTGCAGGCCCTCACTGTCTCCTCAGCCCTATGAGTGCCCTGCATGCCCTCAGCCTCTCCCCAGCCCCATGGGTGCCCTGCATGCCCTCACCCTCTCCCCAGCCCCATGGGTGCCCTGCATGCCCTCACCCTCTCCCCAGCCCCGCAGGTGCCCTGCATGCCCTCACCCTCTCCCCAGCCCTGTGGGTGCCCTGCATGCCCTCACCCTCTCCCCAGCCCTGCGGGTGCCCTGCATGCCCTCACCCTCTCCCCAGCCCTGCAGGTGCCCTGCATGCCCTCACCCTCTCCCCAGCCCCGCAGGTGCCCTGCATGCCCTCACCCTCTCCCCAGCCCTGCGGGTGCCCTGCATGCCCTCACCCTCTCCCCAGCCCTGCGGGTGCCCTGTGTGCCCTCACCCTCGCTGTCCCTGGCACGCAGCTGCTGGCTGCCCATCAGCGAGGACTGGCTGAGGACGGCGTCCGACATGCGCGCGGAGCTGAGAGCCTTCCCTGCCATCAGGCTCATCCCGGGCAGGCTGTCCAGCTGCACCTGCAGGGGCAGCAGCACCCGGGTCAGAGGGGGCAGGGCACCTCCCGGCTCCCCCGGCCCCTCAGGAGGGGTTGCTGGGTGAGCACTGCCCACCAGGTACAGCCTGGGTGCAGCCCATGGCCCCTCGACACAAGAAGGGACTGGAGAGACCAAGCTCCCTCCTGACCCACATGGAGCTAAGTGGGCAGGGAGCTGGATTGCAGCAAGGCCTAGGCAGGGCAGTTGGCAGCAGCCCAAAAGATGAGAGGAGCAGGGCAGCTGCCCCCTGCTCTTGCTCAGGGTCTGGGCTGCACCTCCAGCTCCTCCAGCAGCACTGCAGAACCAAAGCTGCAATGTGCCTGTAAAGCCCTCCGTGGGCAGAGCCAGGCCCAGGGCTGCCCAGGCCATTTCATCAGAAGGACCTTGGGGGATAGAGAAGAGATGCCAGGGTGAGAGCAGCCAACCCCGGGTGAAGGAGGAGCACTTTCACCTCGGCCTCTGCTAAGACATTGCCAGTGCTAGGCAGAAGTGACCTACTGAGGCATCCCCAGGGCTGCCCAACCTCACCTCCCACATAACCCAGGGAGCAGCCAACCCCGGGTGAAGGAGAAGCACTTTCACCTCAGCCTCTGCTAAGACATTGCCAGTGCTAGGCAGAAGTGACCTACTGAGGCATCCCCAGGGCTGCCCAACCTCACCTCCCACATAACCCAAGGGCAGCTGAGGCTGCCCCAAGCCCCCCGGGCAGAGGCCTCCTCCAACCTACGTAGGCATCGTCGCTGTTCTGGATGGTGTGGTGCCTCTGCAGGCTGCGGGGCCGAGGGTGCTCGCTGGAGGGAGGCCGTGCAGGGTACCCCAGCCCGTTGTGGTCAGGCACCTGCATGGCTTGGCCAGGGGAGCTCCTGTCCAGGCAATTCCCAACGATGGACTCTGGGGAAAAAAAAAAGGCAGGAAAGGGACAGGTCAGCAGGAGGAACCTGCAGCTCCGGGTGACAGCCAGCACCACAGAGGGGTGGTTTGAGATGTGAGGGCAGGAGCAGTGCTGGTGAGTGGGTGGGCAGGGATGCCAGCTGCTTCTGTCCAAGGGATGCAGCACCAAGGCCCCCCAGCATGGCACCTGGGCAGGTTTCTCCTTCCAACAGCGAGATCCCAAAGATCTCAGCTGTCCAAGGGATGCAGCACCAGGGGTCCCAGCATGGCACCTGGGCAGGTTTCTCTTTCCAGCATGGAGATCCCAAAGATCTCATCTGTCCAAGGGATGCAGCACCAGGGGCCGCCCAGCATGGCACCTGGGCAGGTTTCTCCTTCTAACATTGAGATCCCAAAGATCTCAGCTGTCCAAGGGATGCAGCACCAGGGGCCGCCCAGCATGGCACCTGGGCAGGTTTCTCCTTCCACCATTGAGATCCCAAAGATCTCACCTGTCTTGATTTAGGGCTATGAAAGCAGCCTAAAACTGAAGCCCAGCAGCCAGATCCTTTCTGCCTGCACCCCCCCAACCCATCCCCCAGCACAGCACTGCCACCTCCCCCTGGAGCCCAAGCTGGCCTCCTCCCTGTACTGCCCACACCGTTACACAAGAGCCTCCCCAGCCTCCTCCACAGGATGTTCTAGCAGGGCCCCCCTGGCAGTCCTCAGCACAACACAATCCTGCTGGAAGGCCTGGCCAGGATGTTCTGCTTTTATCAGATGACTTCTCCCTGCCCTCCTGCAATCTGGTGCAGGAGTACACAAGAGCTCTGCCTGGCAAAGTCCATCTGCACTGCAAGCTCTCATGACCGAGGGTAAAGGCTACATTCCTATCAAGCCCAACCTCCTGCCATCAGCACAGATTGTTTTGAAGAGCCCTGGGCCCCGGAGCAGCTGTAAACAGCTCACTCGAAGTGAGCACTCCCAGGACAATGTGGCCACAGCACCTGGGAGCTGCCCTGGGTGGCAGAGGGAGATGCCCTGTGCCGGCAAGCTGGTGGCCGTCACAGGGCTCTGGGCAGCAGTGCTGGGAGGACACCACCACCTCCTGGCTGGGAAGACAGCTCTGAGAGAGCAGGAGGATGATCAGAGGGCTGGAGAACCTCTGCTATGTGGACAGGCTGGGAGGGTTGAGGATGTTCAGATTGGAGAAGGGAAGGCTTCAGGGAGACCTTAGAGCAACCTGCCTGTAGCTCATGGGGCTCCAGGAGGGCTGGGGAGGGACTTTGGACAAGGGATGGGAGTGGCAGGATGAGAGGGAATGGATTGAAGCTGGAGGAAAGTAGATTGAGAGTGGAGATGAGGAAGAAATTCTTGGCAGTGAGGGTGGGGAGACACTGGCACAGGTTGCCCAGGGAGGTTGTGGAGCACAGAGAGGGAGGGTGAGGAGACACTGGCACAGGTTGCCCAGGGAGGTTGTGGAGCACAGAGAGGGAGGGTGAGGAGACACTGGCACAGGTTGCTCAGGGATCTTTGATCACATTCTGTGCTTCTGTGCTCCACAACCTCCCTGAAGGAGTTCAGTGCCAGGCTGGATGAGGCCCTGAGCAACCTGTGCTAGTGGGAAGTGTCCCTGCCCATGGCAGGAGGCTGGCACTGGCTGACCCAACCCATTCTGTCAGTCTATGCATCAGATGCTCCCCAAGGAGACACATCTGCCAAGTCCCCCATCCCGGGCACTGTGTGCCCCCCCGAGCCCTGCACACCACCACTGGGCATAGGAGCATGGCTGGCACCTCCCTACCAGTGCCCTGCCTCCCTCAAGCGCAGCATTCCCGTAGGATCCCCGTGTGGGGGCAGGAGGAGGCGCAGGCAGGCTGCCGGTCCCTTGCCCGCGGCAGGGTTACTCGCGGTTACCGACCCCTTCCCGGAAAGGCAAACACAGGAGAGCAGCTGCTGGCGGGGCCGGGGCTGTGCCACCCACGCGTGGCTTGGACACGGCTGCAGCTGCGGGAAGCGAGCTGCGGGCGAGCAGCCTGCTGCTGACTGCTGTTCCAGCTCCAAAACCAACCCTGTCGCTGCCTGGGGAGTGAGGTTGTCAGGGATGAGTCCTCCTGGCACAAAAGAACTGGTGCCAGTGCAGTGCCCCTGAGGACGCAGCTCGGTCTGAGGGCTGGGCTGAAGTCACGGAATGGGTTGGAAGGGACATTAAAGCTCATCCACTGCCAAGCCCCTGCCATGGGCAGGGACACTTCCCACAAGCCACAGGTTGCTCAGGGCCTCATCCAACCTGGCACTGAACACCTTCAGGGAGGTTGTGGAGCACAGAAGCACAGAATGTGATCTTTGATCACATTCTGTGCTTCTGTGCTCCACAACCTCCCTGGAAAACCTGTGCCAGTGTCTCCTCACCCTCCCTCTCTGTGCTCCACAACCTCCCTGGGCAACCTGTGCCAGTGTCTCCTCACCCTCCCTCTCTCTGCTCCACAACCTCCCTGGAAAACCTGTGCCAGTGTCTCCTCACCCTCCCTCTCTGTGCTCCACAACCTCCCTAGGCCACCTGTGCCAGTGTCTCCCCTACCCTCACTGCCAAGAATTTCTTCCTCATCTCCAGTCTCAATCTGCTCTCCTCCAGCTTCAATCCATCCCCTCTCATCCTGTCACTCCCAGCCCTTGTTCAAAGTTCCTCTCCCAGCTCTGCTGGAGTCTCTTCAGGAACTGGGAGGCTGCTCTAAGGTCTCCCTGAAGCCTTCTCTTCTCCAGGCTGAACAGCCTCAACTCTCCCAGCCCCTTCCCTCCCCACACCAGGGGAGCTTTTCATTCCACAGCCATAGGGAATGGGGCTCCTGTGCCAGCTGGTCTTTGTGTCAGTGTGGCATGTGACACTGGCACGGCTGGCAGGGCCAGCGTTGCCAGCTCAGCTCCTTCAGTGCCCAGGTTTCCCACGGGCAACATTCCCAGCCCTGGGATGCTTAGGCTGGAGCAGAGCTGCTCAAAGGCAGTTCAGTCACACCCCAGACGCAGATCTGCTCAGCACCCTCATGGTCTACAGGAGATGCTCCACAGACAAGCCACAGGTTTTTGGGTCACCACACTCCCTCCGGTGCTCCTGAGCCACTGCAGAGTCATGCCCTGCCCCGAGGCAAGCAGGCTGGGGGAGATGGGCAGGAGGGAAGGTGCTCTTGCCCCAGGAGGAGCTGTGGCCTCCTTGCAACCATGGCAAAGCCAAGCGGGTGGCTGGGAACGGCTGGACCCTGGCAGCAGCACTTAGGGACGGCAGCCACTCCCTGGTCACCCTTTGGTGGCCGTGTCAGGGCACGCTGGAGCTGCCCCAGGTGAGCCAGGGGAGCAGCAGTGAGCTGCTGCTGTGTGGATGGAGCTGGGGGGGAGTGCAGTGCTGGGCAGGGTCCCCGGGCTGCCGCGGTGCTGGCTGTGCCCCGGACCCGGCGGCATTCCAAGTGGGTTATTGGAGGCAGGAGGGAAGCAGAGCAGGCAGCAGCAGCCCAGCGCAGGGGTTACTAGAGGAGGCCTCCAAGCAGCCCTGTCTGGGGGGCTTGCACAAGCCTATTTGTAAACATTTACTGGCCCTGAGTCAGTCACAAAGCCTTGCGGTCCGAAGTCCTCTCCCTTGTGTAACTGCTTCCAGCACCCTCAGGGCAGGGGCAGAAGATGCTCTCCTGCCTTCCCCACCACTCTGCTTCCCCTAACGGGGCTGTGCTGGCACCATGCGAGCTTGGTGCCAAACCCACCTCTGCTCTCCAAGCTCTGCCTAACCTGGGGCCCTTTTGCCCTGCTCCAAGCAGGGCAGGGGAGCGAGGGCCAAGAGCCAACAGCTTGGTAGCCCCTGGTTTAAGCTGCCTTCAGGAGCCTTGTGTCTCATCCCCACCCCCCACCCACGCCCTGGGGGGCCAGGGGCTGGCGAGCCCCTCTGCCCTGGAGCCAGCCTGTTCCAACCCAGTCCTTTCCCAACAAACCCGTGCTGTGTCCCCACACAAAGCCCTGCCTCCTGTGCCCGGACACTGCCCCTCCGTGCCAAGGGCGGGCAGATGGCCCCGGACCAGCACAGCTCAGTGCTGCCCTGAATGCTGATCTGCCCAGTGCAGCCTGAGGGCCTCTCTTCAGAGCCCTCCTAGGCAGGGGCTGGGAAGCTGTTTTGCTAAAAGAGGGCCTGCAGCTCCAGCCCAGGCAGCAGTTTCTCTTGCAGCTCAGCCTGCTGCCAGCACAGCCACTGAGGAGCAGAGGAGCAGCTGCTTCCAACCAGCAGGAAAGGTCTTTGGATGCTAACAGCAAGTTCCAACTCCCCTCCTCCAGAGTCAACCCCTTCTAGTTCAAGCAGGGCTGGAGTCTTGCTGCTGCTGCTTCCCAAAGTGCCAGAAGAGATGCTGCAAGAGGGCCTTAGCTACGAGATGTTTACCACTGCTCTCACCAAACACATCTGTGAGAGCTTTGGCAATGCCTGGGCACGAGGAGCTGTTCCTAGGAGGAGGAACACGCTGCTGGGAGGACACCAGGCCCTGGGCTGTTTCTAGCTCATTCTTTACGTGGGATGGGGAACAGCACCAAGATCAAACACACCAGCAGCAGGCAGCACCCCTGGAAGGCAGGCAGGATGCTGGGAGCTGGTCTCTACCTGCCTGCAGGAGCAGGTCACGTTCCCAGACAAGCAGCTGGTTGGGTCCCCTTCACACACTGTTTATTAGACTCTGCCTGCAATTCCCCTTGGGCCACGGAAGCCTGAAGAATCCAGGGAATTCCGTGTGCTATGCAAGCCCTGGCACGGCAGCCCAGCTGAGCCAGGCAGAGCTGGTGTCCTCCAGCAGGAGGTGAGCACCCCGGGAAGCCTTACCTCTGCTGGGCACCTTACTCCTGCTGAAGGCGGCGGCAGGCTGGTGCCGGTACTGGTGCGTCCCCAGCTCCTGCGCGTGGTTCCCAGTGCCCAGCAAAGGGTCGGGGTCCCCATGCCCTGCTGCGTTTGCCAGCAGAGGGGTCTCGTGGCAACCTTTGGTCAATGTGTTTGAGCTCTTACTGTCTGCAAAGCTGTCCCGGGCCCCCTCGCCCGCGCAGTCCTCCTCCATGCTCTCCGAATGGAACAGGGCTGGCTGGTGGCCATATCCGTGCGGCGGCACCGGCCCGGGGGGCACCTGCTGGATACATTCCTGCGCCCTGATTTTGAGGAGGTGCTGGGGGCTGCTCTGGGGGTGGTAGGTGTCAGCGCTCTGGTAAGGCAAAGGCAGCGACTGGCGCTCTGAGAGGTTCTGCGCCACGCTGGCGCCCATGCCGCCCGCATCCCCTTGGCTCATGTGCCTGAACAGCTCCTGGAACTCCTGCTGCTGCTGCTGCTGCTGTTGCTGCTGCTGCTGCTGGCGCCGCTTGATGAGCTGTGCAAACTCCGCCTGCGGCAGCCGCATGTCCGAGTGGCCGCTCAGCGAGTGCCGCGGCGACAGCAGTCCCTGCAGGATGTGCGGCACCTGCTGGTGTCGGCTGTAGTCGGGGGGCGTGGGGGACAACAGTGCCTGCTGTAGTGCCGAGGTGGTGTAGTGCTGCTGCGGCTGGTGTGCGCTGGGGGGGAAGCTGGGGTACTGCTCGAGCTGCGGGACCTTGAGAGCCTGCTGCGCCGCGGGGAAGCTGACTCCTCCCGCCGGGCTGTAGCTGCTGGGCGAGACGCGAGGCTGCTCCGGGAACAGGTGGGGGTGTAAGTGCACCTGGTCGTAGTTGGCAGGAGGGTACCTGCTCACCGTCAGGCTGCAGAGGACACAGGAGGAGCAGTCACTGAGCTTGCCTGCCGGCCTGGCTGCTGCAGCCAGAGCTGCTCCCGAGCCACACAGAGCCCTGGCCTGGCTCAGGATCGCTGCCCAGTGTCACTTAGATTGGAAGGGATCCAAGAGTTCATCTACTCCAACCTCCCGTGCCTCACTAGCACAGGTTGCCCAAGGCCTCATCCAACTTGGCCTTGAGCACCTCCAGGCAGGAGGCAGCCACAGCCTCCCTGGGCAGACTGTGCCAGAGTCTCACCACCCTGCTACTGAAGAACTTTTCCCTCAGCTCCAGTTTAACCCTGCTCTGCCTCAGCTTCAAATCATCCCCCCTTGGCCTTTCTCTAGACACCCTCATGGAAAGTCCCTCTGCAGCTTTCCTGTAGGATCCCTTCAGCTATTGGAGGGTAGCTCTAAGGTCCCCCCAGAATCCTCTCCAGGAGGCAAGGGAACAGCTCCCTCCCCCAGTGAGGTGCAGCCCCAGAGTCACATCTCAGCCCAAGGTATCTGTCCCCTCTTCCTCCTCCTCCCTGCTCCCAGGTGGCCTTACCTGTGCGACTCGGCGCTGTCTGCACTGAGCTGCTTGGACAGCTGCCTGTGGCCGTAGGACAGAGAGGCCATCAGGTTGGCACGGTGCTGCATCTGGAGCTGGTTGGCACTGGGGCTGAGGGGCATGCCCCGTGTGTGGGATGACATGCCCTGCCCGGCCACCGAGGCCCCTGGCAGGAGGTTGTTGCTGACCATGT
Organism: Tricholaema leucomelas; assembly: GCA_013400475.1. Lineage (NCBI taxonomy): Eukaryota > Metazoa > Chordata > Aves > Piciformes > Lybiidae > Tricholaema lacrymosa > Tricholaema leucomelas. The sequence goes on from WAAF01008390.1 coordinate 76,556, forward strand.
CGCCGGGCTCCTGCACTTGGATAGTGACCTGCTGAGGCTGTGACTGCTGCTGCAGGCCCAGGCACGTCAGCCCCATGGCTGGGGGAGGGGAACAGTTACCAGACTGTGGGAAGATTGTGTTATGGGATGGCATCCCTTGAAACTGGGACTGAGAGCTGGCACCTGCAAGGAATAAAGACCCTCAGCACCTGCACCAGCCTGAGGCAAAGCTCAGAGGCTACCACCCTGGGCCACATCTGGGCCATACTGGGCACCCCAGTAGATGTCTGTGGGTAGTGAGGAGCCCTGCTCTGAGGGCTGTGTGCTGTAGCAGCGTGCAAAGGTCACAGCTGCAGTCCCTCGCTCAGGGTGAGGAACAAAGCAGAGCTGACAGCGATCTGCACCGGCCCTGCCTCCCCACCCCCGGCAGCGATCCGCAGGGATCTCATGACCAGAAAGCCTGCAGCACATTCCAGCTGGCAGCCCCTGCCGAGCTCTGGCCAGCCCCGGCCCTGGCTGCCAGCTGGAAAGGCTTCCACAGCCTCAGCAACACGCGCGAGGACGAGGCTGGGGGGGGTTGGAAACGAAGGCCCAGCCCCTCTGTGCTCTCCTGTCCCCAGGCCTTGGTGGGACCCCAGGGCTGTGCCTGCCCAGAAGAGTGCCCAGGGCTGGCACACTGCTGGTGCTTACCGTGGGGCTGGAGCACGCTGCTGCTGACGGGGGGTGGGCTGCTGTTGGGCTGCCTGAAGAGGTGGTTGTTGGGGTGGTTCGGGGGTGGGCTGGATGGCTGAATCCGTAACCTGGCCAGGGGAACAAGCAGCTTCCATCACACCTGCTCTTCCCCAGGAGGCCTCTGTGACACCCAATGCCTCCAAATGCTGCTCTTCTCATGTTGAAAGTGACACCACAAAGCCTTGGTTTGGGATCCCAAGCTCTGCAGCCTGGCTTCTCTGCTGAGAGCCACCTGAGTCACACAGGCAGTGACTAACACGGTGACTGCACCTGCAAGCTGGGGACAAGGACATGTGTGGTTCACCACCGGTGGTTCACCTCCTGACTCACTGTGGCCAGGCAGAAAACTTCCTTTGTCCTTCCTCCCAGCTCAGCCTGCCTCATCTCCAGGGCAGGGTGCAGCAGCCAGGGGCAGACTCCTAACCCACAGCCTGAGAAGCTGCGAGGGGTCCAGCAGCTCGAGGAGGAAACATCAGAGAAGCTAGCTGGAGAAGGTACCACGTTTTGAGGGCAGTCAAAGGGCAGAAGTGCCAACCATCTGCACATAGCAGAGCTGTGCCTTTGAACCATGTTCCTCTGCCTCCAGAAGCCTTTCAAATAGAATCCAGCTGAAGAGATCAGGCAGGACCCCCTGGGAACTGCTCCTGCCGTTCTCACTGCACACACTTCCGACCTGGCCCAGGGCTCTCAGTGTGTTAGCTCATCCCTGGGCTTGAGCAAGAGCAAAACCCACTCCCCAGAGCTCTCCTAAAGCCCTTTCTTTACCTCTGAAGCTGGTGAGTGAGCAGAGCTGGCTGGCTTTCACATGGAGCTTGTAAGGGTGGAGAGGGCTGGGGGGGCCGGATGCAGTCCTGAACCAGGCATGAGAAGAAAACAAGAAGTGTTTGCAATCAGTGCCTCAAGCAGCACATTTACAAAACACTGCCTGGTGAAGTAGGACATCTCCAGACTCAGCAAATACTCAATCCCTGACTGCAGCTCTCACAGCAGCTGTGCAAACATCTCTCGAGGTCCTTCAGGCTTGCTTCTCAGCGCAGCGAGCCAAGGAACCCACCCTCCCTGCTCCCGCCGGGGCCTGCTCGGTGGCTGGAGCTGCAGAACACACAGCTAAGGCTTCAGCAAGTCCAGCTCGGGCTCCATACCTGGATCTGCTGATGGAGGATCTGGTGGTGCTGCTCCTGCTGGTACAGCATGTGCTGCTGCTGCGTCTTCTCCAGCGTCCTCTCGTCCATGTGCCCCCCGTACATCTTCTGCAGCTGCTCGCACTCCTGCAAGGCAGCCGACATGCCCCATTAGGGACCCTGCTGTGCTGGCACGGTTTGCTCCCCCAGAAAAAGGAGGTGGAAGCCCCCCCTGCAGAGTTCCCAGACTGCAGCAGAACAATAGGTACGTCCAGAGGACACTCTGCAGGGTTGCCACAGAGAGGTGGAAGAGCTCCTCAGCTGGAAAGCCACCAGTGCATGTTCTCATCCCTCAGAAGCAAGGATTTGACCTTCTGCTTCCTGAAGCAGCAAGACCAAGACAGTCCACGGCCCCTGCAGAGGCTCTTTCTGAGGCCCCTCGTGCCTCTCTCACCTGCTGCAGCTGTTTGATGCTGCTGTTGTTGCCCATCTTCTCCAGGTGGGCTTTGAAAGCCTGGATGCTGGCAGCACCGTCGGAGAAGCGGCGAACGGGGGAGAAGCGCTCGGTGGGGAGGTGCAGGGTGTTGGAGTCCTTGTAAATGGAACTGAACAGAAGGGGAAGGGCATCAGTGAGGCCAGCTGGAAACCAAACTGCTGCAGAGACCCCCAGTGCCCACCAGCCAGGCTATGTTCTGCTGCCCACTCGCCCAGAACAAACCATGGTTTAGTTCAGGAAACCAAGTGCCACTGGCACCGCGCAGTGCAGACAGGGTTGCCAAGTGCCCTCGGTGCCCAGGCAGGTAACTGGGGTTCAGGGTGGGAGGCAACTCAGCCACACACCAGATTGCAACTGGGCAGCAATTTCCTGTCCACCCCTACAAATCCACCTAGCCCTCAGTTGGAAAAGGCTTACAGAAACCATTTGGTACCCTGCAGCTCTCAAATTCACCACTTCAGTGCCCCCTCCCAGGGCCTTCCCAGGGCTCCTGACTACATCCAGGACCTGCAGAAGATGGGGACAGAGCTGGAGGAAGGAGCCTGCCCTGCTCTGCAGCTCCTCCCAGGAGGAAGGAGGCTGGCAACTATGCTTGGAGGTTAAACAGGAGGATAGGAGGGTGGCTCTGCACGGCAGGGAGAAGCTTTCCAGTGCATTAACCAAGCTGCCACTTCACAGCAGAGGCTCCCAGTTGCCTGGATGCCTGGCACCGGGTGATCAGAACGGGCACACTTGGAAAGCAGACACAGCCAGTATCGAGGCAACTGTGCCCAGGTCACCACAAGCACTTTCCTTTCACAATGAGGTTTCTCCACCATCAGAGGGAGCCAGATTTTTTTCAGGAGCTGCTTCCTCCCGCAATCAGAGCTTCCCATTCCAAAAGTGAAGCACTCAGCTCCTGCCCCACCGTAAGGTGCAACCGGTGTCACCACCAGCAGAGCTACCCCTTGTGCCCGTGTGCCTCACAGCACCCAGACCCAGCTCCCTCTGCCTGCCCCGATGGTTTCTGTGCTTTGGGTTACTCTACAAAACCCAAACAATGCTGGCAGTGCAGGCTCCAGCAGCTTTGTCTGTGAGGAGGTCATGGAGACCTGAGCTCCAGGCACTGAGCCCAGCAGGAACCCAGGAGGCTGCACCCTGGGGTGGTCCCGGACCCTCTGCTGCTGCAGCTGCTCTTAGGCTACAGTGCAGGGTTGTCCTGCCCCATCAAGTGAAGCAGTTTCTCCCAGAGCAGCTCTCCCTTATCAGAAGGTGGCTGAGGCTGGAGCACTTCCAGCAGGCTGGGTTCAGCTCTTGTCACCTGCCTGCCTTGGCAGGACCTCCTCCGGTTTCAACAGCTGACAAACAGCTTCCTCCCAAGGACTGAGCTGTGCCCCTGCCTCTTGATGCCTCCTCTCCATTTGTTTTCTTGGTACCCTGATGGGAAGCAGAAGCTACAGACAAGCTGTGCTGAGGTCCCCAAAGCCAGGTGGCCAAGGCAGAGTGGCCTCATGCAGCTCTTGTACTCCAGCCCTGCTGCAGATGCTGCCTTATACTGACCAGCCCCACGTGCTGCATAAGAAATGGGTTAAAGTCTGTGAAGGGCTCCAACAAAACCCAGCTGAGAGCTATTGATGTGATGACACAACACTGCCAGAGGTTTCTGTGCCATGTGGGCCTTGGGCACAGCGTGAGGCAGTTTATTTAGGCCATGGTCAGATGAAGTTTCCCTGATTTCACCACAAAACCCGAGGCTCACAGCACGTTCTGATACCCAGGCGGAACCAGCAGATCCCACCCTGTGCATGATGCAACAACGTGGCCTCAGCACTCCAGAGCCAAGAGGCAGAGGTGACACCAGAGTGTGCCAGGGTACCTGTGCTTTAACCAGCTGGGCACACAGCAGCTCCTGTGCTGCCTGCACGACCCAGCTTGCCTGGAGGGCTCGAAGCAGTCCTGAGAGCAGGGCACAGCTTGCTTGTTTGGCAAGCTGCACTCCTCCTCCTCTCAAGTTTTTGTGTGACCCTAGAACTCTTTCCCCTCCTGCTCCTCCCATCCCCCAGGCACCTCTGAGGAGTAGCTGCAGGGGACAGAGGAGCTTATCTCGGTTTCTGTGGAGTTCCAGCGTGGCACCAGCGCTGTCTCGGTCTGCTCAGAGTTCACCTGTCTCTGCTGATTACATCAGTGCTCAGCTCAGCAGGTAGCTGGCTCCAATAAAAAGCACTTTGACAAGCCTACCAGTGTGAGCTGGCTGAGAGAGGGAACAGCAGCACCAGTCTGGGCTGGGAGGTGCCTGCTTTCCCAGCACTGACACCAGCGGGCAGCAGCTCTGAGCTCTGCTGCTCCACACGCAGCGTCCGCAGGTCCCAAGCAGAGGTTTTCAGCTCCCTCTGTGGCATCAGTGTCTCTGGTTTGCTGCTGAGCCAAGGAGCCTCTGTAAAACCAACACCTCCTTGCATCAGGAGAGTCCCAGCCACACGATTCCAGGGTGTTTAGATCGCACCTGCATTGCTTCCCTCCTCCCCAGATTGGGACTTTATTCCTGTCCCCATGTGGTTGCCAGCAGGGGTTCAGGTCAGTGGCTCTTGAGGAGCTTTGCAAAGAGACTCTGCAGTCAGAACACACAACTCTGGTGCAGGACAGTGAGGCTTACAAGCTCTGCTGTAGATGGCTCTTGGTGCTGCACTTTCCTGCCTGCATCTACCTCCCAGAATGTTCTGTAGAAAACCTGATGCCATATTCACCCCTACCAGCACAACAGAGAGCAGCCTTCCCCTGAACTGAGCAGCTTGTTCCCAAGCTTTGGAAGCAGGGAGATGGTTTGTGCTGGATCACAAGGGCTGACAGAGCCTTGAACCAAGTTCCCAGCAAGGCTGTGGAGTCTTATTCTCTGGAGAGATCCCAAACCCACCTGGACACAATCCTGGGCAACCTGCTGTGGGTGACCCTGCTCTAGCAGGGGGGTTGGACAAGATGATGCTCAGAGGTCCTTTCCAAACCCCAGCACGCTGGAATTCTGTGGTTATGTGATGGCAAATCACCTCCACTCTCACAGCAGCCCTGGGCAGCAGAGCTGCCTGATTCCTGCCGCTGCCTTGGTAGGCGCAGAGCCCACAGCAGTGCAGCACTCCCATGTCCCAGGACGGGCAGACACCTTCTGTTCTCTGGACCTGCTCTCTGTACTCCTTCCTCCTCCTCACCCCTCCCTGCCAAGCAGGATGTCCTCAGTGCTCCGTTCCAGGTGACATCTGAGCAGTGTCCTGGCGAAGAGCTGCCCGAGCGCCCGGTGCCGTTACTCACCGGTGCTGATCGGGGACCAGGTGTGGAGCCCAAGCCCGGGGTCGGAAGGACTGCTGTCCTAGCTGCCTCTGCAAGTCTGGAGGGATTTCAGCTGTAGGGTTGGTCATTGCCAGAGTGTGCCTTTTTGACCTATTTGCCAAGTATCTGCAACAAGCAGGAGCACATTTGATAAGAGACTGATGGGAGCACTCCGAAAGCAGAGAGCGTTAGAGGATCCGGAGGACACGGGAAGGAAGAATGCTTGCTGCAGGGACTGGATGTGCTGCCCGTGCCCAGCTCCTCACTGGGGCTCCAGGGCTTGGGAGACAAGAGCAGCTCCAGCTGCTTTGTGCTGCTGCCAGCCTCAGAAGGAAAGAGCAGCTGTTGGCTCTTCCCAGCAGGAAAGCCCCTTCCTCTCAAGGGGAACTCTGGTGCTTCCCTTTGGGAACACTTGGGTGACTACCTGCCCTCCAGGTGGGCTCACTCCACTGCAGCAGCTCTGCATCCCTCTCCCAAGGCCTCACTGAGCCATGGGGAAGTCCTCTGCATGTGTGGGGCCAAGAGGGGTGACAGATCACCTTCAGAGAGCTGGCCAGGCACAGAGCTGAGCTGCTGCTTAGCTGCAGCCTTGCAGGGTGACCTCTGAGCTTCAGACCAATCCTGGGACACCCCAGGCAGAGCCATCAGCAGTGGCCAACTTGTGAGAGCAGCAAAGGGGCAGGGAGGCCATCTCTGCAGAGCCTCGTGTGAGTAGAGCTCGGGGAGCAGAGGAAGGGCTGGTGCCAGCCTGGGCCAAGTGCGCCACCTAGGCCCTGCTGCACTGCCCGGGCAGCCCACAGCACCCAGCCGGGGACAAGCCAGCTGGGCAAAGCCAGCAGCAAGTGTCCCCCACCCTGGAGCCAGAGCTCCCAGCACTGAGGCTGGGCTTGACTCTTACACCAGTCTAGACTCCAGCCCCCTCTGTGCTAGGACTCAGATCTGCAGCTCTCTTGCAAACCCTCTAAGGACAGGGGCAACGAGAGGGGCAAAACCAGGAGCCTGTGCTTGTGAAGGATGTGACATGGGGGCACAGCTCTGAGAGCCACTGCCCTGAGGTGCCAGCTCCTGCTGAGGGCCCGGGGCCAGAAGAGATAAGGAAGAGAGGGCTCACCCAGGCTGCCTTGGCCCCTGTGGAGTGCTGGTGCTCGGCCGCTCAAGGCCGGGCAGATGAACGCCCACTGATGAGCTCAGCTCCTCTACCCCTGCAGACCAGCAGCAGCGAGGCAGCTGTGGTAACAGTGACAAAGATCATCTGGCCAGGGACACCAAGGCCACCAACAGGGCCTCCTCACTTTGGCTCTCTTCCCCTGCTAAGCCTTCCCAGAGCTGGCGAAGCACAGAAGAGCAGCAAGCAGTGGAGTCGTTGCCTTCTCCAACCCCAGGCTCCCTCCGTTCGCCACCGCAGCCGCTCAAGCAGAAGACAGCAAGCGAAGAGGATGAAGAGCACTCAGCGTGGAGGGGACTTGCCAAAGTCTGTGCCATTAGCTGGTTAAGAATGGTTTGATGCGGAGGGGAAGTTTCCCAAAGAGCTTTGCAGCTGTGGTTTGCTAAGATCGTTTGATTTCAGCCCTCCAGGGAACAATCCAATCAGGAGCTCTAGCGGCGCCTCGGCTGCGAGAAGGTTTCCCAAAGCTCCAAAGAGCTGTGACTGTTCCCTGGAACAGAGGAAAGCCTGCACTCTGCTGTCAAGGTCAGACCGAGGAGGACAAGAACTGCTCACGGAGTGTTCAGAGCAGTGTTCTGAGAAGCTAAATATTTGCATCTGTCCCTGGTGTTGCTGCTGTTTACCCTTCCCTGGAAGTTGCTGGAGTGTTGCAACACAAAGGGGGTGGAGAGCGACTGAACCACACGACCTGGATGGGGCTTTTCTGGGTCGTCTGGTGGAAAGAAGAACATGTGGCATGAGAGGGCTAAGGGCAGTAGCGTGGAAGAGCAGCAAGGTGACCTGTGGGGCCCAAGGAGATTTGCATTTGGGGAGTGGGGGGGGGTCTAAACATTCACCTGACTGGTGGCCAACAGGAGGCTCTCAAAGCACTTCCAGCTGAGCTGACGCTGCAAAGGCTCAGCTGAGAGCTCAGATTTGAGAAAGCCACGCAGAGGACACACAGAGTGCTCAGTGTCAGCAGCACGGCAGGGCTGGGAGAGAGCTCTGGGATGTATCCCCAGCCCTTTCTCCTGAGCTGGGGCAGGCAGCAAGAGCCTCAGCACACTCTGTCACTGCACACACCCACGGCTCAAATCCCCCCTCCGGAGCACTGGGAGCAGAGAAGCTGGCAAAGGCTCTGCAGCACCCCCTCCACCCACCCCACTGCCTCTCTGCCTGCAGCCAATCCCCCAGTGTGAATCTCCCTCCCCAGTGTGAATCTTCCTCCCCAGTGTGAATCCTCCCCAGTGCACCCCCTGAAGAAACACTGCCTTATTGGAGGTGATGGCCTCGACCAACTTGGGGGGATGGGGGTACAGAAAGCTTTTTGAGCTAGAGTTTAAGGGTAGGACTCCATACCCACAGCCACCTGTGGTGGCTCTAACCTCCAACTCCCCAGGTTAGCAGAGAGGAAACTATGCAGAAGCTACTAAGGCAGTGTTAGCAAGGACACAGTTAGTGCTCTGCTGGGCTGGGAAAGGACAGGCACAGCCTCTCCCTGCTTCCCAGCACCTGCTTGCAGCAAAGAGAACAGAAGTTTCCCAGCCCATCCCTGACATCCTTCCTACTTCAGGCCTCCTGCTAAAAGCCAGCAGCTGGAGGTGCCCTCATCTCCAGCGAGCTCACTTTGTTGAAGGCATCAGAGTTGGATGTTTGCTGCATGTCTTGATACCAAAGCTGCACGGACAACCCAAGGGCCACAGAGGAGAGCTCCTCACCTCTGCTGCTCAGCAGGGAGGTTAGTGTGGGCTGCATGCTGGTGCACACCAAGCAAAGGAATTCAGCAGAGTTCCTGGAGAGCCTGCTAACATCTCAGGGGGATTCCAGCTTGGGAAGCACCTGGGAGCATCAGAGGAGTAGTTGCCTGCAGTAACCAACACCCCAGGCGCAGAGACACGTCGAGCCCTGGCTGCGATCGACGCTGCAGCCTGTGGTGAGGTTGCTCCTGTGTTAACTCAGCTGTGGAGCACCACAGGGTGAGCCTCTTGGAGGCAGCAAGGGCAAACGTGAACGGACTAGGAGTTACCTCTGCACAGCTTCCTGATCTGGCTCCCCATCCGAGCTCTCCTCATCCACAGGGGTGACAGCTGGGACAGCCTGCAGAGAGAAGCCACAGGCTCCAGAGAGCAGCCTGCGCGGTGCTGTCTGCGCACAGCAGCTCTCCCGCGAGGGGATGAAGCAGGAGAGCACTCGGGAGCAGGCTGCGAGCCAGAGGAGTCAGCTCAGCCTGCAGGAGGTGTTCTGAAGCAGGCCTCCAGCTCTCCTCTTGCTTTCTGTTACTTACTGGTGTCATGGTGACGAGCGGGGAGGGTCCCCGCGGCCGCTTCAGCAGCTGCTGTGCGTGCAGCTGGATGTTGGCGCCGCCGTCCGATGCCCGCCGCCCCAGAGGGCCCATGCCATTCAGCAGCTGCAGCGTGGGGGGCTGCAGCAGGGACTGCTCCTGGGGGGCATAGAGCTGTTACCAACCCTGCAGCGGACCCCAAGGCCACAAACCCAGAGATGGGAGAACATCACCAACACCCCTGAGCAGTGCCAGCGCAGCAGCCGCCTTTACCTCTCCATTTCCCTGCACCCTGCTGCAGCTGTCAGGCAGGCTGCAGCCTGCAGCCTCAAAGCTCAGGCAGCTCAGTCCTACCCCTCCCCAGCCCATGAATTCATTTCCTGCTGCACTGCTCTTTCCTTTGCCACCTTCGCCTGGATTCACACCCAAAGGGCTGGCAAAAGGGTAAAGCCCAAAGCTGATGGAGCCCAAGGAGCTGGCAAACAAAGGCAGCAAGCAGGAGCAGGCACCCAGAGAGTGGCAAGGCCCAGAGCACAGCCTGGGGGGGTACCTTGTACTCCAGCTGCCCTGTGGGCTGCAGGTTCTGCCGGGGCAGGACACTGTGCATGAAGTTCACGTTGGGGGTCACCTGCAGGAACGGAGCCTGAGGAGTGACCCGGGGGAAGCCAGGCAGCAGCTTCTGCAGGTCTTCCATGACTTCAGTCCTGTGTGATCACGTTTATAGAATCAGAAATGGTGTGAAGAGAACCCCCTCAGGGGCCCAGGGCACCCAACTTCCCTCTCACTGCTCTGGGCATGGTCATAGAGAGCAGCTGAGCCACTCTCCAGGGGTTTTATTTGGTCCTTTCTCCCTTGTAGGCTGAGATCTGCCACAACTGGGCCATGCCAGCAGTGTAGCTTGGCTGAGAAGTGGCACAGCAGTGGCCACCACCATGGCTTACACAGAGGAAGGAGGCAAGCACCTCACCCTCAGCTGAAATCCTGAGCAAGGGGAGCCCTGGGACATCTAAAGGAACACTTCTGCTAAAGAGACCACTTCAACCTCTTCCTCCACTCCGCAGACCTCAGGTTTGCAGACCTCCCTGCCCACAGCCCATGTATAAACCTGTGCCATCTCAGCAGGACCAGAGCTGTGTGTTAGGACTAAGTCCTGAGGTGCCCTTAGCCTTCCAGCAGGCAGGCAGAGCCCAATACCAACCGTGGGTCAGCCACTCCAACAGTGTGCCTCCTCATGGACAGGTACCGCACCAGAGCTTCGGGTGAGGGCTCCTCTCCTTCATCACTGTCCAAGGTCATTGTTCCCTCAGGCTGGGCAGGAAGAACATCACAGATGTTGAAATGCATCGTGAGGGTCGAGTGAGAGGCTTTGATGCCAGCCCAGGGCCATCAAGGGGTGTACCTCACCTCCACAATCTGGTTTTCAGGGTTGATGAGCTGGACTTGTGGCACGTTGATGCTCATGGCATTGCCTGTCTGCTCTGTCTGCTGAGCAGAGAGAGCATGGTCAAGGGTGAGGCTGGCACCTCTTATAAGCCCCCTACAAACACTGCTAGGCTGACACCAGTGCCCAGACTGAAGCACTGGAGCACAGGGAGGTGACCCTGGAGCCACTGAAGATCTGTTTGTTCTTAATTCTCATTTCCTCGCCTCCCTTCTGCTCAGGCAGTGCCAGCAGCTATCCTGTTTCCCTCATGCCCTGGCCCCTCTCAGAGCCAACCCTCTTTTCTCAGACAGCAACTGAGTGAGGAGGAAGCACTGTACAGCAGCTCAGCTCCCACCCAGCAACTGCTTTCTCCTGCCAACAGGAGGCCAACACACGTCTTGGTCAGCAGGGCATTTCATAGAGTCATAGAATCAACCAGGCTGGAAAAGACCTCCAAGTTCATCCAGTCCAACCTAGCACCCAGCCCTGGCCAATCAACCAGACCATGGCACTAAGTGCCCCAGCCAGGCTCAGATTCAACACCTCCAGGCACAGTGACTCCACCACCTCCCTGGGCAGCCCATTCCAATGCCAATCACTCTCTCTGCCAACAACTTCCTCCTAACATCCAGCCTAGACCTCCCATGGCACAACTAGAGGCTGTGTCCCCTTGTTCTGTTGCTGGTTGCCTGGCAGCAGAGCCCAACTCCACCTGGCTACAGCCTCCCTTCAGGGAGCTGCAGACAGCAATGAGCTCTGCCCTGAGCCTCCTCTTCTGCAGGCTGCACACCCCCAGCTCCCTCAGCCTCTCCTCATAGGCCTTGTGTTCCTATTTGCTGAACCAGCAGCCCACCAACCAACTGCTCCTCAGCTGAGGAGCATCTCTACCCTCTCGATGGGGAAGGGACAGGCAGGGCCAGCTGTTGGCCTTGCAGGGCTGGAGGAGAAGCAGCAGGGCAGGGAGGCAGAGCGCACCTGGATGCCAGCAGAGGGGGGGAAGGCGATGGTGCGAGGGATGCTCGGGGAGGAGGCGATGCGCAGGTTCTTGTGGCGCCGCAGGCGGTCGCAGAGCAGACTGTAGATGGCGCTGTAGTGGTCGTAGGCGTCGGCCCTCAGCGACTGCAAGGGAAGGGCAGCAGTGGTCACCTCCTCCTGCCCAGCACCGAAACGTGCTCCACGCTGTGCTGGGGACATTCAGTTACCAGCAGGGATAAACAACAGTCACAGAAGGGGAGGGGTTGGAAGGGACCTCCAGAGATCATCGAGACCGAGCCCCTGCCAGAGCAGGGTCAGCCAGGGCAGGGCACACAGGAACGCATCTGGATGGGGCTTGAAAGCCCTCAGAGATGGAGACCCTCTCTGGGCAGCCTGCTGCAGGGCTCTGTCACCCTCATAGAACAGAAAGTTCCTCTTCATGTCCAGATGGAACTTCCTGTGTTTAAGTTGATGCCCACTGCCTCTTGTCCTGTCACTGGGCACCACTGAAAACAGTCTGGCTCCATCTTCCTGACACCCACCCCTTAGATATCTGTAAGCATTGATAAGACCCCACCTCAGCCTCCTCTTCTGCAGGCCCAGCCCCATCTCTCAGCCTCTCCTCCCATGAGAGATGTTCCATTGCCCTCAGCACCTCAGTGGCCCTGGGCTGGACTTCCTCCAGTACTCTCGTCCTTGAACAGGGCATAGCAGGTGAGGCCTCACCAGAGCAAGGGGCAGGAGAACTTCTCTCAAAAGCATGGTTTGATAATGTAACAATGGAGACCATTTGATGCCAGTGGGAAGAGGCAGGCCAGGGGTGCCAGCTGCAGAGCCTCACCTGCACCGTGCGCTCCTTGTCCAGCCCCATGTCCGCCATGGCCAGCAGCACCTCCTCATTGAGTGGCTCCAGCTGCCTCTCGGTCTTCAGGTGCTGACACTCAGCTATCAGCTGCAAGGGCACAGACTCAGCTCAGTGCTGACATCTCCAGAGGCACCCCACGAGTCACACAGCAGTGGCTGTGGGCACGAGCTGGAGGCATGGCACAGCCAGCACAGCCTTGAGTGCTCGATGCCAAGGGGAAAAACAGATGCAGATGAGGAGTGATGGGGAAAGCAAGACCAGATGTGGAGAGTGCAGAGGCAGAGCAGCAGTGCTCAGTATCACAGAGTAGTAGGGGTTGGAAGGGACCTCTAGAGATCATCAAGCCAAACTCCTCTGCCACAGCAGGGTTCCCCAGGGCAGGGCATACAGGTGGGTTTGGAAAGCCTCCAGAGGAGACTCCACAGCCTCTCTGGGCAGCCTGCTCCAGGCCTCCAGCACCCTCACACCAAAGTTGTTTCTCTTCATGTTGAGGTGGAACTTCCTGGGTTCCAGCTTGTCTCCACTGTTCCTTGTCCTATCACTGGGTGCCACCATAAAGGGCCTGGCACCTTCATCCTGGCACCCACCCCTCAGATCTCCTCTCAGCCTTTTCCTCTCCATTCCAATCAGCCCCAGGGCTTTCTTCACAGCAGAGATGGTCCAGTCCCTTCATCATCCTCATAGCTCTGTTGGACTCAGATCTATGTCTCTGCTGAGCTGGGGATCCCAGAATGGAAGCTCTCAAAGGGCTGCAACCAGCACTGCAGCAGCAGCGAGTGCCCAGAGCCCGCTGGCACCATGCAGAGCCCACTCTCACCACCCTGCCTCTCACCCTGTCGAACTCGGCGTCGGCCTCGCCCAGCTTCATCCACTTGTGTTTGCAGATCTGCTCCATGGAGAGCCTCTTGCTGGGGTCCAGGACCAGCATGTGGCGGATCAGGTGCTCGCACTCTGCGTGGGAGGAGAGGGGCTGGGCACCCACAGCTGCCACCCCCGCCCCGGCGCTGCCCAGCGTGCCCTGCCACTGCCCCAGGCCACCCCGGGGCTTGTGCTGGTGGCCAGAGCTCCTGGGGGGCAGACCCAGCCCCTCCCCACCTCTGGCCGTGGGACACAGCTGCCTTTGGGAGGCTAGAGGGCAAGGCATCCTCTGGGAGGTGGTGGAAGCCTCATCCCTGGAAGTCTTTAAGACCAGGCTGGATGTGGCTCTGAGCAACCTGATCCAGTGTGAGGTGTCCCTGCCTGTGGTGGGGGGGTTGGAGCTGGATGATCCTCGAGGTCCCTTCCAGCCCTGAGAGTTCTGCAATTCTCTGATTCCCCACTCAGCAGGGGCTCACTGTGAGGAACTGTCCCACGGTGTCACCACACAGTGGGAATTGTTTGGGTTGGAAAAGCCCTCTAGGATCATCCAATCCAACCAGCAACCCAGCACCACCATGGCTACCAAACCCTGTCCCCAAGTGCCATGGCCACAGGTTTCTTGAACACCTCCAGGGATGGGGACTCCACTCCACCACCTCCTGGGCAGCCTGTGCCAGTCCCTGACCATTCCTGACCACATCCTGGCCAGCGCTTGGCTCCGGTTTGCACAGCTGAGTGCACTTCTAAATCCCAGACTGGGACCTCGGTTTATGTCACAAACCCCTGCCCAGAAGCTCAGCCCCTTGGCACACCAACCCCAACAGCTTCTGTAGCCCAGCCTGGGTGCCCCTTTGAGCCCTTACCTGTGGACATGAAGAAGGGGATGCGGAACTTGCCGCTGAGCACCCTGGCACGCAGGTTCTGCAGTGTGCTGCCGTCGAAGGGCAGAGCTCCACACACCAGCACGTACAGCACCACACCCAGGCTCTGCAGGCAGAGGGCACATAGTCAGCTGCCAGCAGCAGAGCCCCGGCCCCGGCAGCACAGCCCCGGCCCGGCCACAGCAGAGCAGCCCCAGCCCGGCCACGGCAGCACAACCCCGGCCACGGCAGCGCAGCCCCAGCCCGACCACGGCAGCACAATGCCGGCCCGGCCACGGCAGTGCAGCCCCAGCCCGATCACAGCAGAGCAGCTCCGGCCCAGCCACGGCAGCACAACCCCGGCCACGGCAGCACAACCCCAGCAAACCTCATTCAAAAACAACCAAAAACAGCAAAGAAACAGCAAATCCCATTGGAAGGAGCCTCGTTGGCATCTCTGTTCCAGGCCAACTTAATGGCTCCTTCCAGCTCCAAGCCTCATTGGAGCCTCGGAGTCATAGAATGGCTTGAGAGAGACAGAGGCTGATCACCTACCCAGATGTCCACCTTGGGCCCATCGTATTCCTTCCCCTCAAAGAGCTCGGGGGCAGCGTAGGGAGGGCTCCCACACCAGGTTTTCAGCAGCTGCCCAGGTGTGAAGATGTTACTGAAGCCAAAATCTGGAATAACAAAGAGAACCCAATAGAGGAACAGGATCCACTCCAAACGCTGCTGCAATCATCTGCTGAGCACAGTGAAGCCAGGTACAACCCCACCACTGCTAACTGATCCACGAGCCAAAACCAGGGGCACAAAGGTGGTCAGAGGAGCAGAGGTGACCTCTGTACTGAGACACAAAAGACCAAGTAATGCCAGCAGCACCTCTGCTTCTGCAAGTAGCAGAGCCCCCATTTGAGCAGCCTGCTGCCAAACCCACCCCTGGAGCCTGCTTCAAGTTCTACCACCACACTGCTTCTGCTTTTTGGCTTTGACCTTTGTATTGTGTGCAGTTCTGGAGCCCCCAACACAAGCAGGATATGGAAATGTTGGAGCCAGTCCAGAGGAGGCCACCAAGATGCTCAGAGGGCTGCAGCAGCTCTGCTATGAGGACAGGCTGAGAGAGTTGAGACTCTGTAGCCTGGAGAAGAGAAGGCTTCGAGGAGACCTTATAGTGGCCTTCCAGGATCTGCAGGGGGCTACAGGAAGGCTGGGGAGGGACTATTGACAAGGTCTGGTAATGACAGGATGAGGAGGAATGGGTTTGAAGTGGCAGAGGGGAGATTGAAACTAGATGTTAGGAAGAAGTTCTTTCCAGTGAGGGTGGTGAGACACTGGCACAGGTTGCCCAGGGAGGTTGTGGAGCAGAGAGAGGGAGGGTGAGGAGACACTGGCACAGGTTGCCCAGGGAGGGTGTGGGGGGGAGGAGGGGTTTTGGGTTTGTTGTTCCTCCACCTCCCTGGAGGTGTTCAAGGCCAGGCTGGATGAGACCTTGAGTGACCTGTTCTAGTGGGAGGTGTCCCTGCCTATGGCAGGGGATTGGAACTGGCTGAGCTTTGAGGTCCTTTCCAACCTAAACCATTCTATCATTCTATGATCACAGAGGACTTCCCAACCTTTGCTCTTTGCTTTCCACCCCGGCTGGAGCCACCACACCAGGACCACTCAGAGCTGCTTTGCTGCAGGCCAGCTGGATGGTGTGGAAGGAAGCTTCCAAGAAATTCCACATCAGTCCTGTGAGTTCACTTCCAAGCTTCAGCTCCTCTGATGCTTAGTTTCATAACCCCCACCGTGGCCACCAGAGCAAGGGCAGGATGCAGAGGAAGGACGTTTGGTTCCCCAGAGAGCACTCCACGTGCTGCAGGCTGGTTAGGGTAGGCAGGATGCAGAGCACCTCAAATCCCACACCAACAGCAAAGCTCTTAACCTCTTGGGCAGTCAACCCCCAGCTAACCTGAGTGCTAAGGGCACCTCCTGCTAACCAACCTCAGCCCCAGGCACTGAGCAGGGTGAGGAAACCCAAGCCCGGACCCGAGAGAGGGAAGCTTCTCCTTACAGAAGGGTAAACCTTGGCTACTTCTTTTTCACCTCCACTGCATGAAACCTTACTGCTGTCTACAACTACCTGAGGGGTGGTTGTGGCCAGGAGGAGGTTGCTCTCTTCTCTCAGGCAGCCAGCACCAGAACAAGAGGACACAGCCTCAAGCTGTGCCAGGGGAAATTTAGGCTTGAGGTGAGGAGAAAGTTCTTCACTGAGAGAGTCATTGGCTACTGGAATGGGCTGCCCAGGGAGGTGGTGGAGTCGCCGTCCCTGGAGCTGTTCAAGGCACGACTGGACGTGGCACTTGGTGCCATGGTCTAGCCTTGAGCTCTGTGGTAACAGCTTGGACTTGATGGTCTATGAGGTCTCTTCCAACCTTGGTGATACTGTGAGACTGTGATACTGTGAAAGCAAAGCCAGAGCCAGGCATTTCCATGCCCCATGAAGGTGCCCTTTGAAGCAGGCTCTGCCAGGAGGGGCAGTGCCACGAAGGTGAGCTGCGAACTGTGTTTGTGCCAGAGAAGTGGCAGCAGGAGGGAGAGTGACACTAATGTGCAGGGACGGGGACCCACGGCTGCGAGGACGTTTGGCATGGCACTGGCAGCAGCAGCAGATCCTCACAGCAGGTTCCTGTGAGCAGTGCTGGGAAAAGCCAAGGAGGGCCAGAAACACTCAACCTGCAAACTGGAACCTGAAAGCATCCTGGCAGTGGCAGGAGGTGCAGTGCAGAGAGCAAAGCTCCTGTGAAGAGGCTGAGACTGACCCTGGCACTGGTCACAGCCGCAGGGTATCTGGGGTAGAGGCAGTGCCCACACCTCTGCAGGAGCCACACAACACCCCACTAACACTGCCCAGACAATCCACTACCTGGTGGCTCCCTGATTCTGCCTGCTGTTGCTGCTTCCCTCCCAGGATTGTCCATGACCCAATTCCAGGTGATTTTTCTCTGCTCTCCTCCTTCAAAGAGCTCCTGCAGAACTCAGCACAGCACCCAGCAGAGCTCAGCACAGCTCCTGCTAGCTCAGCTCCAGAAGGGCACAGCTGATCTCCTCCTTCCCAGCCCCTATCAGGGGTGAGGCTCTCAGTGCAGAGCTGGTTTTATGCCTCTGAAGAACACCCAGAGCAGCGTGGTCCTGGGGAGACACCTGGAGCACAGACAAAGCTGCTCCAACCCTACCTGAGAGCAGAGCCCAGGGATGGCAAAAGCTCTATAAAGGCAGAACAGCATTAAAAGGAGGCAGCTAAACACCCTTTGGGTCTTCCCTGCTGGAAATGAAGTCATCTGAAGTTCCAAAAGAGCAGAGCAGGCAGCCCTTGGAGGACTGTTCAGGGAAGCAGTGCACAGCTTCACAGTCCTGCAAGCTGCTGAGCTGCTCTGACTGGCCCTCGAAGCAGGATGTGTAACAAGTACTAGAGCAGGCTCCAGCACCCAGTGCTTCCCCATCTCTACCAGCAAAGCCTTTGCTGTCGAGCTCAGATGTAAGCTCAGTCTGACTGTGCAAGAAGAGGCTGAAATTTTGGTCACTCACAGACAGGAGCAAATTACTCAGGCTCAGTGATTAGTGCTGGGTGCGCTCGAGGAGGCTTCGCGGCGCTTTGGGACTCAGCTGTGCTCTCCAAGCCATGAACAAGGCTCCAGCTCTGCACAGGGCAGGAGAATGAGGAGCTCCCACACCACTGCACTGCCCCACTGCCCCCTGTTCACGCCATGGTGGCACAGTATGGCCAGCAGTGCATTCCACAGGCAGGGCAGAGCTGTGCCAAGCCAGCTGGCAGCCTCTCAAGAGACGCACAGCAGCTGCCTCCTGCGGCCTTCGCTGCTTGGTCAGAGCTGCAGGAGATGCCCACCTTGGAAACACTACCCCTCTGTCACCTCGGGTGGAAGCTGGCCCCTGAGCTGACAGCTCTGATGGGTCACAGGAGAAAGGCAGAAAGCAGAATCACAGAATCAGTCAGGGTTGGAAGGAACCACAAGGAGCAGCCAGTTCCAACCCCCCTGCTATGCCCAGGGACACCCTACCCTAGAGCAGGCTGCCCACAGCCTCAGCCAGCCTGGCCTGAAACACCTCCAGAGATGGGGTCTCAACTGCCTCACTGGAGAACCTATTCCAGCCTCTCACCACTGCCATGGTGAAGAACTTCCTCCTCACATCCAGTCTGAACCTACCACAGGCTCACAGGATGTTAAGGGGTGGAAGGCACCCAAGGAGATCATCGAGTCCAAGCCCCTGCCAGAGCAGGACAATCCTATCTAACACAGATCAGAGAGGAACACATCCAGACAGGCCTTGAAAGGCTCCAGAGAAGGATACTCCACAACCTCTCTGGGCAGCCTGTGCCAGTGTTCTGGGACCCTTACAATAAAGAAGCTCCTCCTCGTGTTGAGGCAGAACCTCTTTTACTGCAACTTACACCCATCTCCAGCTTTGCTCCATTCCCCCTAGTCCTGTCACTACCTGAGTAGCCCTTAGAGAGCCAGGCTAGCAGGGCAGAGGCACCACAAGCACCTCAGTGCTCAGTCAGCAGCTCCTGGAGCTCCAGTGGTCACCTCATGGCTGCTGCCCTGGATTTCAGGATGAAAAAGCTGTCCCCAGGGAGAGCTGTGCCTGTCCCCAGCACCTCCTGGGCTGTGGGTGAGTCACACTGCTCAGCTCTGTGGGCAGCTGGAGCCAGAAGGCTTGGGAGCAGCTTCCAGAACCCACCTGCACTGCAGGAACCAAGGTTAAGGCTGGAGGAACAGCAGGGCCCCAAAACAGTTCAGTCAGGGAGGGGTGGATTTGAAAACTCCAAAGCAACAACAAACCCAAGGAAATCTAAACCAAGCACAAAAGCCAAGCTACAACTGAATTAAACCTTCTTACAGCCCATGAGTCACCCCAGCAGCAGGAGAAAAGAAACCTGAATCCCCAGGGAGCAACCAGGTCTGGTTCCACAAAGAGCTGCAGAGGGAAAAGGGCATTTGTAAAGAGCAAGGTAAAAGTCTCAGAGATGGCACTTGGCAGGGCTTAAAGGAAACATCTCAGTGGGACCAGCCCCTCATGTCCCCTGGGAGCAGAGCTTCAGGAGCTGGCTTCAGTGTCTGCACAAGAAGGGCTTCTGGCCTCGGCAGGAGCCCACAGCCCCTGGCAGAGGAACGCAGAGCACTGTGTAAGTTGGATTCCTCCTGTAACCAAACCCCAGGAGGGGCTGCAGCAGCAAACCTCAGCTCCTGGCTGAACCCTCTGACTAGCAGCACCATGAAGGTGGTGCCAGAAGTCACTAAGCCAGCCTGGGAGAAGGAAAAGCTACAGGAATCATAGAGTCATAGAATCAAGCAGGTTGGAAGAGAGCTTCAAGCTCACCCAGCCCAACCTAGCACCCAGCACTGCCCAACCAACCAGACCATGGCACTAAGTGCCCCAGCCAGGCTTGGCTTCAGCACCTCCAGCCATGGGCACGCCACCACCTCCCTGGGCAGCCCATTCCAATGCCAATCACTCTCTCTGCCAACGACTTCCTCCTGACATCCAGCCTGAACCTCTCATGGCACAGCTCGAGGCTGTGTCCCCTTCTTCTGTTGCTGGCTGCCTGGCAGCAGAGCCCAACCCCACCTGGCTACAGCCTCCCTGCAGGCAGCTGCAGACAGCAATGAGCTCTGCCCTGAGCCTCCTCTGCTGCAGGCTGCACACCCCCAGCTCCCTCAGCCTCTCCTCACAGGGCTGTGCTCCAGGCCCCTCCCCAGCCTTGCTGCCCTTCTCTCAACACCTTCCAGCACCTCAACATCTCTCTGCAATGGAGGAGCCCAGAACTGGACACAGCACTCCAGGTGTGGCCTGAGCAGTGCTGAGCACAGGGGCAGAAGAACCTCCCTTGTCCTGCTGCCCACACTGCTCCTGAGCCAGCCCAGGATGCCATTGGCTCTGCTGCCCACCTGGGCACTGCTGCCTCCTCTTCAGCTCCTCTCTCCCAGCACCCCCAGCTCCCTCTCTGCCTGGCTGCTCTCAGCCACTCTGTCCCCAGCCTATAGTGCTGCTTGGGGTTGTTGTGGCCAAAGTGCAGAACCCTGCACTTGGCCTTGTTCAGTCTCATTCCATTGGCCTCTGCCCACCCATCCAGCCTGGCCAGGTCCCTCTGCAGGGCTCTGCCACCCTCCAACACGGGGCTACTCCTGCTCCTAGCTTGGTGTCATCTGCAAACATACTGCTGCTGGACTCAATCCTCTGGTCCAGATCATCAATAAAGACACTGAACAGGACCAGGCCTCCACAACCTCCCTGGAGGTGTTCAAGGCCAGGCTGGATGAGGCCTTGAACCTATCTCTGCCCATGGCAGGGGATTGGAGCTGGCTGAACTCTAAGGTCCCTTCCAACCCAACCTATTTCTTGACTCTCTGTTCCTCTTCCACTCCATGCAGCAGGGCTCTGAGCCTTTCTGCAGCACTCCTGGGAGGTCTGGGGTGGGTGAGGAGATCAGTTGCTGTCACTTCATGCTCCTGAAAGAATGGAAGAGCTGGGGTCAGGCTGTAATGGATGAGTTACAGGGACAAAATTTAATGGCTGGAAAATCCTATACCATAAATCAGCTTTTCCAGGCTACTTTTCACATCACTACTCCGTGGTGCTGCCAAGGAAAACAGCAGCACCACCCGGGTGGGAACTGTCTGCAGAGTCCATTCTGGGAGCAGACAGCAGAAGGGAAATAGTTTCCAGTTCCCTTAGAGCACAGCAAAAAAGAAGTTTCCACAAGTGCCAGACAGTGCCAGAGTTTGGCAGTGTGCTCCTGGGCACAGGCTGCAGGAAATGCAGCTGGGTGCCAGTCTTACCTGCCCTACTCTGCAGCTGCTGGGCAGCCTCTCTCCTGCACACAGCTCTGTTTTTCCAACACCAACACAAGATGGCCTCAAATCATTTCAGTGCCTCTGGCTGCACAAACCACAAAGTGCTGCTCACAAAGACCTCCCATGGCTTGTGCTGTGCTCCCAGAGCAGCCAGGAGCAGGTCATCATGGAAGCAGTAAGGGTTGGGACTACAAAGATCATCCAATTCCATCCCCGCCTGCCATGGGCAGGGACACCTCACACTAGATCAGGCTGGCCACAGCCTCACCCAGCCTGGCCTTAAACACCTCCAGGGATGAGGCTTCCATCGACTCCTTAGGCAACCCTTCCATGCTCTCACCACCCTCATGCTGAGGAACTTCTTCCTAACCTCCAGTCTGACTCTCCCCACCTCCAGCTTTGCTCCATTCCCCCCAGCCCTACCACTCCATGACAGCCTAAAAAGTCCCTCCCCAGCTTTCTTGTCGCCCCTTGAAGATACTGAAAGGCCACAATAAGGTCACCTCAGAGCCTTCTCCTCTGCAGACTGAACAGCCCCAACTCCCTCAGTCTCTCCTCATAGCAGAGCTGCTGCAGCCCTCTGCTCATCCTTGTGGCTTGTGCCAAGCAGGATGTGGGGCACACTGCTGGGAAACTTCCTCTGCACGCTTAAAGTCCTTCACTTTCTGTCCCTTCGCCGTCTCCACAGCCTCCAATCTGCCTGTGAAGTCAAACCTGCTTCCTTCCCTCCTCCTCTGCTGCACTATCATAAAATCATAGAATCAAGCAGGTTGGAAGAGAGCTCCAAGCTCAGCCAGCCCAACCTAGCACCCAGCACTGCCCAACCAACCAGACCATGGCACTAAGTGCCCCAGCCAGGCTTGGCTTCAACACCTCCAGCCACAGCCACTCCACCACCTCCCTGGGCAGCCCATTCCAATGCCAATCACTCTCTCTGCCAACGACTTCCTCCTAACATCCAGCCTGAACCTGCCCTGGCACAGCTCGAGGCTGTGTCCCCTTCTTCTGTTGCTGGCTGCCTGGCAGCAGAGCCCAACCCCAGCTGGCTACAGCCTCCCTGCAGGGAGCTGCAGACTGCAATGAGCTCTGCCCTGAGCCTCCTCTTCTGCAGGCTGCACACCCCCAGCTCCCTCAGCCTCTCCTCACAGGGCTGTGCTCCAGGCCCCTCCCCAGCCTTGCTGCCCTTCTCTTGCATGTTCAAGTACCTCAACATTTCTCTGGAATGGAGGAGCCCAGAACTGGACACAGCACTCCAGGTGTGGCCTGAGCAGTGCTGAGCACAGGGACAGAAGAACCTCCCTTATCCTGCTGGCCACACTCTACTTGAGGGGAGATATAAATCTCCTGGCTGCAGCCTGGCAGGCTCAGCTCTGGGCAGCAGGCCACATAGAAATCCAAAGCTTCCTCTCTAGCTGCACTGTGCTTCCTCCTCCCTGAATACCTGGAAGCAGCCAGAGCTGCCTCCACTCCTCACTTTGTGAGGCCAGCAGCCTTCCTCCCACACCCCTCCTCCTCACTCACCTGCTATTTTGATGTTAAGGTTGGCATCCAGGAGGAGATTCTCTGCCTTCAGGTCTCTGTGCACTATGTTCCGACAGTGGCAGAAGTTGACAGCAGCTACGATCTGCTTGAACTTCCTCCGGGCTTCCTTCTCAGCCATCCTCCCGTGGGCCACCAGGTGATCTGCAGGGGACACAAGGGACAGCAGAGGGGTCAGCCACACAGCAGCACCCACACAAGGCCTCTTTATCAGCTTGTGCATGAAGCTGGGGCACGATGTGGGCAGCGATGTCACCCTGGTGCTTGACATCAGCTGCCAGCTGGGCTGGCTGCAAGTGAAAGGCTTCACACTCAGAGATCCAGGGAATGGGTTGGGTTGGAAGGGACCTTAAAGATCATCCAGTGCCAAGCCCCTTGCCATGGGCAGGGACACCTCCCACCAGTACAGGGTTGCTCAAGGACTCATCCAGCCTGGCACTGAACACCTCCAGGGAGGTTGTGGAGCACAGAAGCACCGAATGTGATCTTTGATCACATTCGGTGNTGTGCCAGTGTCTCCTCACCCTCACTGTCATGAATTCCTTCCTCCACTCCTCCTCTGGAGCTGATGAGGCACAGAAGAGATGCAGGCAGCAATGGCAGTTTGCAGGATGGAGCTGAGAACTGTGCTACAGCAACTCAGGAGAAGCCTGAGAAGGGTCCTGGAGAGTCCTCAGTGAGCCCACATGGGACCAGAATGGTTCCCAAGTTCCCTCAGCTCATGGGAAAGTCTTCAAGGAGGTTGACCCAAGCCCTTTGTCCTCCAGCAGAGCCCACAGAACTTGTTAGCAGAGGCAGTGGTGAGCCAGAGTCATCTCTTTGCTCATCTCAAGAGGCTTCTGCTCCTCAGCTGGGACAGAGCTGCCCTGAAAAGGTTCCTGGCCCAAAGCAGGCTGCACTCCATAACCTCCTGAAGCAGAGAGCTTGCCAGAGCTATCTGCTCCTGCAGTTCACACAGTAAAATCTCTTCTGAAGCCTTCTCCTCAGGTGGCTTCCTGCTTCCCAACCCCCCCCTTCCTCCCCCCATTAATTAAAATACCTGCAGCATAATTGACTTGCACTAAATACTAATTACCAAGACCCATCAAAGCCACTCTGCTGGCTCCTGGCTGCACAGCAACCTCCTTCCCCACCTTGGACTGCTGCTGTTGTGCAAGAGAGCGAAGTTGTTGTGCTGAGAACCTGTCAATTGAGTTTTATTCACTGGGGAAGCTGCTGGGCAGGGGTTGGGGCAGGGAGCTCAGCACCAGTTGCAGCCAGACCCCCTCCAGAGCCTGCTGGCAGCAGAAGGATATCCAAGAGCCACAGCCCTGTCCCCTCTCATTAAGTCATTTGCATGCTCATAAGTTTTTGACTCAAAGGAGCTGGGAAGCTGACAGGCAGAGCTAAGGGCCAGCTCCAGCCCTGGTATTGCCACTCAGCAGCAGCTCAGCTTTGGATGACTCAAGGCCATCTGTGTCCTTGCCTTGGCCTGGGTTCAGAGCACAGCCTCTTGGGTGCTCCTAGAGTGCACCGCAAGGCTCCAACCCCCAGCGGCTCAAAGTGCTTTGGGGACTGCCCAGGGAGGTGGTGGAGGCACCAACCCTGGATGTGTTTAAGGGTTGCTTGGAGGTGCTGCTGCCAACCCTGGATGTGTTTAAGGGTTGCTTGGAGGTGCTGCTTAGGGCTATGGTTTAAGCTGGATCTTGTGGAGTAGGGTTCTAGGTTGGACTTGGTGATCCTGAGGGGCTTTGCCAGCCTGCAGGTGTCTGTGATTCTGTGACTCTGTTCATGGCATCACAGAATGGGAGAGGTTGGGAGGGACCTCCAGAGATCATCCAGTCCAACCCCCTGCCAGAGCAGGGGCACCCAGGGCAGCTCACACAGGAACACATCCAGCTGGGTCTTGAATGTCTCCAGAGCAGGAGACTTCACAGCCTCTTTGGGCAGCCTGCTCCAGGCCTCCAGCACCCTCACACCAAAGAAGTTTCTCCTTGTGTTGAGGTGGAACCTCCTGGGTTCCAGTTTGTGTCCACTGCTTCTTGCCCTAGCTCTGGGCATCACCACAAAGAATCTGGCACCTTCTTTTTGCCCCCACCCCTCAGACATTGCTCAGGTCCCCTCTCAGCCTTCTTCTCTCCAGACTAACCAGTCCCAGGGCACTCAGCCTTTCTTCACAGCAGAGGTCAATCATAGGATCACAGAATCAACCAGGTTGGAAGAGACTTCCAAGATCATCCAGTCCAACCTATCACCCAGTCCTGTCCAATCAACCAGACCATGGCACTAAGTTCCAGTCCCTTCATCATCCTCACAGCTCTCCTGCAAGCAGCCAATCAAACCCAGACACTGCAGCAGACCTCTTTCTGCAAGGCTCTCCTGAGCAGGGTTTTGCCCAAGCCAGGCCTCTCCTGTCCCCCTGCTCAGCCAGGGCCACTCCATCCTGGGCACTTCAGAGCCTGGCTCTCAGGGGCTGTCCTGCCAGACCCAAAACTCTGCTGCCCCTTGTGCCAGCCAACCCTGCTGAGGCTGGGGCCAAAATCTCTGCAGGTTAGGTGTGAAACTTCAGTTTTGCTGAAGAAGGGGCAGCAGAGGACAGTCCCCAAGCTCTGCACGTAGGCACAGCACTGGCAGAGCAGAGGCAGCACTGGCAGCCTGCTGACATTGCTGCAGCAGCTCCAGAGGAAGGACAGGAACAATGAAGCTCCAGAATGCTTCACATACCACTGAGGACAACTGGGGGCCAAAATTAACTCTTGCAAGCTTAGTCTGCACAAACCTCTCAAGCAGCAGAGGTTGGGGAGATGACCCCCAGGGGTGTCCAGCAACAGGGCAGGGGGAAATGGTTTGAAGGTGAGGAAGAGCAGGGTTAAACTGGAGCATAAGGAGAAGTTCTGCAGTATGAGGGTGGGGAAACACTGGTACAGGTCACCCAGGGAGGCTGTGGATGCCTCCTGCCTGGGGGTGTTCAACACCAGGCTGGATGAGGCCTTGAGCAACTTGTTCTCGCGGGAGGTGTCCCTGCCCCTGGTGGAACAGATGACCTCTGAGGACCCTTCCAACCCAAACCATTCTACCATCTGCCCAGTTCTTGGTGGGAAAGCTGAGGATAGGCAGATAGGAGGTGGGAAGAGAGGGCAGAGGCAGCCATGTGCCCAGCACAGGAACCAGCTGCTGAGCTGGCCAGGCCAGCTGGCAATTGTTGCCCAAGCAAGGAGGAGCTGCGGTGGTGTCCATGAGGCCTGCAGGTCCACAGTAAACAGCTGACATCAAAACACTCTCAGAGTCTGACCTCGAAGCCAGGACACTGCAGGGCTCTGGGACAAAGAGCAGCCTGTGCTGAAGGCAGACAGCAAAGCCCAGGCACAGGCAGGACGAGCAGGGGACAGGAACAGCGATTTCGGTGTCGCTGCTCAAGCCGCAGCAGGGCTGCTCCCAGCTCCTGCTCCACAAACAAGGAGTGGCTGAGGGCTTCCAGCAAGGGCTGAGGTCAATCAGCTGCAGCACAGCTCAGCCACGGAAGGAGCTGTCAGCCCTGCTACTGCAAACGCAGACAAACAGGTTGGAAAGCTCTGGAGGTGCTGAGGCAGGAAAGCCTCCAGAACTGACACGGACCAGGGACAAGGCAGCAATTCCAGCACTGAGCGAAGCCTCTGTGCCAGTCCACACACACCTAAGGGGCTGCCCCTGCAGTGAGAGCAGCCTGAAAGAGTTGAGGTTGTTGAGCCTGGAATAGAAAAGGGTCTGGGGAGCCTTTAGAGCTGCACTTCAGTATCTGAAGGGGACCTACAGGCAAGCTGAGAAAGGACTGTGCAGAAGGGCTTGGAGTGATGGGATGAGAGGCAATGGTTTGAGACTGGAGCAGGGCAGAGTTAGGTTGGACACCAGGAGGAAGCTGTGTAGTGAGGATGGTGAGAACTGGCACAGGCTGCCCAGGGCTGTGTTTGAGGCCCCACTCCTGCAGCCAGCCAAGCTCAGTCTTGCTGTGTCCCTGTGCAGCCTGCTCCAGCTGGAGCTGTCCCTGCAGGCAGCAGGGACTCCACAAGATGCCCTTGGAGGGTCCCTTCCAACCTGATGCACTCTGAAGCTGTGATTCCACCCAGCCTGCTCCAAGGGGGTTGGGGGCTGAGCTGAAGCAACGTTTTGCCCTCACTCAAGGCCATCTTGTACCCACTGCATGACCCCAGGGAAGAGCCAGTGTGGGTGTGGAGCCAGCCCATGCTGGAAGCCACTTTCTCTCCATTCCATGAGGACACCCTGGAGATGCCAACGATTGTGGGGAGACTTTCCCCCATCAGGCTGCTGCCTGCTGCCCATGAGCTGCTTCCTCTCTTAGAACAAAGCCCTGATGGCTCCCCAGGACACTCTGAATACAGGGAGCTGAGGCATTCATTTGCCCCCTCTGACACCTCGGGCAGTGCCTGGCACAGCTCAGACCCAGTGAGCAGGGCACTGCCTTGGCTCTGCAAAAGCATGGGGGCTGCTGCAGCAGTGGCTGCTCCCAGCTCTGAGCAGGGCTGAAATGCTGGGCAGAGGGCTGGAAATTAGCCATGCTAATGAGCTGAGTTTACTACAGCACCAAAGGCTGCAGAAAGCAATTAGAGCTGCACTGCCACTCCTGCAGGAGGCTATTTTAGTCACCCAGGGAACTGGGCCCAAGCTTGAGCAGGAGCCTGCACATAGCTCTGTGCTGCTCTGCTTTTGAGTGCAGCTCTGCCAGATCCCACAGAGAGGCAGAGAAAGGAATAAGTGATTTATACTCTGCTGGTGTCACTCACTCCCAAAGGAGGATCTCACAGGCTGGGAGTCCTGCCCCGTGATGCCAGGTTGGGAAAGAACAGGAAGGCTCTGCTGAAGTCAGGTCTCTCACCAGCTGATCCACACTTCCCAAACATCAGCTGCTGCTTGGCTTCTGCTTTCAGCTGTCAGCTCCTCAGAGAAGAGATCCAAAGGAGCAGTGCTGAGAAGCTGCCAGGAGAGCCACCCATAAAGGTGCTGAGGAGCTGCTATGGCTGCAGAGTTACTGGAAATCAGCATTTTCCACTTGTCTTACTGGCCTTGAATTGGGGCTTCTCTGGCTTCACTAAGAGCTTCATCTTTTACACTTCAGCCTTGGTTCCAGCAGAGTGAGAGGCTCTGGCATCAAAAGTGGCTCCACTGCAATGAGTTCCCAGGACACAGAGGTGTTTCCACTCAGCTGGCAGGCCGAGTGTGGCTGTCCTCACAAGGACACTGCCTGCAGCAGGCTGAAGCCAGCTCGCTGCAAGCACCAAGGGCTTTCCTCCTCTTCCAGAACTGATGGTGGCTAAACAAGCCCAGGCCTGCAAAATCCTGTCAGGAAAGCTCCAGTTCCACTGCTCATGGCAGTAAAACAAACCAGCTGTGTCCAGCTCTGGAGCCCTCAACACAGGGAGGACATGGACCTGATGGGCTGGAGCAGCTCTGATACAAGGCCAGGCTGAGGGAGCTGAGCCTGGAGAAGAGAAGGCTCCAGGGAGACCTCAGAGCAGCCTGCCAGGACCTGAAGGGGCTACAAGCAGGCTGCAGAGAGACTGTGTCCAAAGGCCTGCAGGGACAGGCTGAGGGCAGGGGTTTGAAATGACAGCAGAGCAGATTGAGATTGGATGTGAGGAACAAGTTCTGCAGCAGGAGGCTGCTGGAACACTGCAACAGTTTGCCCAGGGAGGTGGTTGAGGCCTCAGCCCTGGAGATATTCAAAGTGAGGCTGGACAAGGCTCTGAGCAAGCTGCTCTAGAGGAGGATGTCCCTGTGGCTGCAGGGGGTTGCCCTGGCTGAGCTCTGGAGGTCCCTTCCCACCCAATCCATTCTAGGGCTCTGTGCTGGGCCAACAGATCAGAAGAACCATGGTCTGGGGGTCAGAAGGCCACAGACCCTCAGGACAGGTTGGAAGTTACAGACACCCCTCAACCTTTCTGCCACTTGCAACGAGCTCCAGGTGAGCTGCTGGGAGGCAAAGCACCCAGCAAGGCTCTGACACCCGAGGGGGTGGCTGCTGCCCACAGCTCTACTGCCAGAGGCAGCAGCAGCACCTGTCAGTGACACCCAGAGCAGACACAGAGGTGATGAAGTCATTTTTCCATCGAGCTGCTCTCCCTCACTTCTTTACCCCTCTTGTCCATGGAAAGTTCTCAGGCTGAAGGGCATCTCTCAGCTGAAACAAGAGAGCCTGGCAGCTGTCTGCAGGTCTCTGTAGCTGCCCCAGTGCATTATCTGATTAAAGAATGCAGTAAATGTACTTACCAAAGATCTCCCCTCCACTGGCATACTCTGTCACCAGATAAATCATCCTCTCTGTCTCCATGACCTGCACACAAGGGCAGAAAAGTGACAGATGAGGAGCCTGCAGCCTGCAAAAGGAGATGTCACTAATAGGCCAAGTCCACTGCTTCTGTGACACCTGCAGCTGCTGCCCCCAGCCCAAAGTTTCCCCTTCCACAGGCTCTGTGGGATGGGCAGGAGCAGGGGGAGAACCAAGCAGCAGATCTGAACACAGGGGATGTAACCAAACAACATCCCCCCTGCCCCTTCCTCCTCCATCCTCCCCTACCCCTTCCTCCTCCACTCCCCCTGCCCCTTCCTCCTCCACTCCCCTTGCCCTCTCTTCCTCCATCCCCCTCTGCCTCTCCCTCCTCCATCTTTCCTACCCCTTCCTTCTCCATCCCCCCCCAGCCCCTTCCAACTCCATCTTCCCCTTGCCCCTTCCTCCTCCATGCTCCCCTGCCTCTCTCACAGGGTAGGAGTTTTTGCCACGCTTTGCCCTCACAACCAAACTACTCCAAGACCTTCAAGCATCAAGGCCTTCCCCAGTGTTTCAGGCAGGAGAAGTAAAGGAATAACCCTGAAGGAATCATTCTGGAGAGCACAGAGCTGTGGTGTGGAGGGATGGAAGCTCCTACCTGGTACAGCCTGATGATGTGTGGGTGGCAAAGCATCTTCATGATCTGGACCTCTCTAAATATCTTCTTCAGGTTCTCTTCATCCAGCTGTGTCTTATCAATGATCTTTATAGCCACCTAGAGGAGAACAGAGCAGAGGTTGTTGGCTGAGTTGCATCTGAGGAAGAGCCCTTTTCAAACTCAAATTCTGCACCTGAGAGCCTGCTGCTGTGCTGAGCACAGCACAAACACTGCCCCTGCCTCTGAGCCACACCGAGGGCACGACAGCTTCCAGGGGCCAGACCCCAGACACACAGCTCAGCACTGCAGCAGTGCTGACAGCCCCCAGCAGGGCTGGAGTTGGGGCTCAGGCTGCTAACAGCCCAGGGGTTGGGTTGTCTTCAGAGAGCTTTCTAACGCTCCACTGACATCCTTTCAACAACTCTAAGGGCTTCCAGTCAATTGCTCTCCACAACCCCCCAGGCTCATGGAGTTCCTCTCCTCTGTCTGCTTCCCTGAGGCTGGTGGCTCCCAGCTCTTTTGGGCAGGGGCAGTAAAGCCATCAAGCTGCAAACTGGGAGCCATATCTGAGCTCAGGAGTCCAGAGGCAGATAGTAAGGAAGGAGCCTTTCCCAGGTCAGGTTGAGCAGAGGAGCAGAGGTACCCAGAGCAAAGAGCTGAGAGAAAAAGGCTGCTCCTGCTGGCACTGCTGCTGCTCCACAGCAGACTCCAGCCCCAGCCCCTTGCTCCTCACCAGGCACCAGCAGCATGAGGGAGCAGCTCCAGCCCAGCTCTGCTGTGTGGGCTGCAGTGGCAGCCAGCAGCAGTTTCCTCACTCAGAGACACCACTGCCCCTGGGACAAGAGCCACAGGCACCAGCTCCTCCTGCCTGCTCTGCCAAAGGTCCTGCAGGGAGCTTGCAGCACGGGGAAGGGCATGGGGAAGGGCAGCATTGTGGGCAAAGGTTCTGATGAAGCACAATCAGAATGACTGAGAGGAGCCCAAAACCCTGCTGCTGGCTATTGGCAAAGCCCACCAAAGTGGCACACAGACACCAGCCTAGTGCCACATAACCCCCTGGGGCAATGCTAAGAGATGATGCAAAAGGAGCAAACCAGCCCAGCAAAAACAGCCTGCAGGGACCCACCTGGGGCAGAGGAAAAATCAACCTTGGAGTTATCCTGATCCAATCCCTGCCCTACACGGAGACAGCAGCCCAGGAAATCACCAAGCACAGAGGCTGCTTCTTGCATTGGCAACCTTCAGTTCAGAGCACAGGAACGGTTCCAGACCTTCTCAGTCCCTGAACACACTTCCTGCAGCAGATCTGGGAGCTGAAAGGCAGCCAGGCCTGGCACAGGGCACCAGGAGCTGCTGGCAGGAACAGGGCTGGAGCCCAGGCCCAAGGTGAAGCGGCAGCAGGAGTCTGCCAAGCACTAAAGGGCAGTGATTAACAGGGTGACAAGCTGCTGGTGCCCTGCTGGAGCCTGGCAACCCCCGGGCAGGGACACCTCCCACCAGCCACAGGTTGCTCAAGGCCTCATCCAGCCTGGCACTGAACACCACCAGGGAGGTTGTGGAGCACAGAAGCACCGAATGTGATCTTTGATCACATTCGGTGCTTCTGTGCTCCACAACCTCCCTGGGCAACCTGTGCCAGTGTCTCCTCACCCTCCCTCTCTCTGCTCCACAACCTCCCTGGGCAACCTGTGCCAGTGTCTCCTCACCCTCACTGTCATGAATTCCTTCCTCCACTCCTCCTCTGGAGCTGATGAGGCACAGAAGAGATGCAGGCAGCAATGGCAGTTTGCAGGATGGAGCTGAGAACTGTGCTACAGCAACTCAGGAGAAGCCTGAGAAGGGTCCTGGAGAGTACTCAGTGAGCCCACATGGGACCAGAAGGGTTCCCAAGTTCCCTCAGCTCATGGGAAAGTCTTCAAGGAGGTTGACCCAAGCCCTTTGGGGGCCTCTGCCACTGTCTCCTCACCCTCCCTCTCTGTGCTCCACAACCTCCCTGGGCAACCTGTGCCACTGTCTCCTCACCCTCCCTCTCTGTGCTCCACAACCTCCCTGGGCAACCTGTGCCAGTGTCTCCTCACCCTCCCTCTCTCTGCTCCACAACCTCCCTGGGCAACCTGTGCCAGTGTCTCCCCACCCTCACTGCCAGGAATTCCTTCCTGATCTCCAGTCTCACTCTGTCCCCAAGCAGGACAGAGCCAAAGCTCAGGCCACAGCAGCAGGTTTTACAAGTCCCTGTTCTGCCCTTAGAGCTCAGATGTTAGATCTGGCAGTCCTCAGACGATGCCAGAGGAGAAGAGTGTCCTAAAGGAGGCACGAGTCTGAGTACAGCAGAGAATTCCTCCTGGCAGGAATTCCAATGAATATAAGCATCCTGTTTAGCAGCCAAGTGTGGCCAACCTCCATCCAGACTTCCTGCAATCAACACTGCCCTGCCAGAGAGGAAGAGAAGGGAGAAGACAACCACCATGGTCCTAACTGCTCCAGCTCCTTGGCATGACTGTGAGGGGGACAGAAGGCAGGAGCAGCCATGGAGAGCAGCCATGGAACAGGAGCAGCCATGGCCATGGAGTGCAGCCATGGAACAGGAGCATCTCCTCTTTCTTCTGCACAGTGAACAAGGGATGGAGCTGCAGAACTTCTCCCACAGCTCCAGTCTCACCCTGCTCTGCCTCAGCTCCAAACCATTCCTCCTTGTCCTGCCTCAGACACCCTCATGGAATGCCCTTCTGCAGCCTTCCTGCAGGATCCCTCCAGGCAGCTCTAAGGTGCCCCTGGAACCTTCTCTTCTCCAGCTGAACAATTCCAGCTCCTTCAGCCTGTCTTTCCCCCAGAGGTGCTTCAGCCTCTGGCTCATCCCTGGATCCCCATGACCACTGCATGACCATGCAGAGGCAGTTCAGGGCTGTGCCAATGCCAAAGGTGACCCTGGGCTGCTGCAGGCTGTGGCCCTGCTCCCTTTGCTGGCTGCCACTGCAGTTGCAGATGCTCTTCAGGCATGCTGGCATCATAAGCTTGCCTGTGTGTGCAGGATCAGCAGGAGGGATCTGTCTGGATGCAAACAGGCAATTTGTCCAGCTCAGAATGCTCAGCAGCAGAGATGCACTCAAAGTGACCCTGCAGAGAGGCAGAGAGCAGCCAGACTGCTCCTGACAAGCTCAAGGGCCAGAGACAGGCAGCTCCTCCTGGCAGGCAGCGACCCAGCAGAACCCACCCAGCTGGAAACGATGCAGGAGACAAAACTGGGCCAGGCTGCAGCCAAAATTGGTGGCTTTTGGAGGTGGCACAAATGTAACTATTGGCAGCAGCTGAAAGCAGGAAGCTGTGGACCAAGACCTGTGCAGAAGAGCTGGGTCTGCTCAGGAAGGAAGCTATCGCCTCGTCCACAGCCCTCTCCAGAATCAATGCAGTGACTGAGCCAGCAGTGTGCACTTGCAGCCCAGAAAGCCAAGCAGAGCCTGGGCTGCAGCAGCAGAAGTGTGGCCAGCAGGGCCAGGGTGGTGATTCTGCCCCTCTGCTTTGCTCTGCTGAGACCCCACCTGGAGTACTGCATCCAGTTCTGGAGCCCCTGGGACAAGGGGACTGTGGAGATGCTGGAGAGTGTCCAGAGCAGGGCCAGGAGGATGCTGAGAGGGCTGCAGCAGCTCTGCTGTGAGCACAGACTGAAAGAGTTGGGGCTGTGCAGGCTGGAGCAGAGGAGGCTCCCAGGTGACCTTCTTGTGGCCTTCCAGGATCTGAAGAGGGCTACAAGAAAGCTGGGGAGGGACTTCTGAGGCTGTGAGGGAGTGCCAGGACTGGGGGGAATGGAGCAAAGCTGGAGGTGAGGAGAGTGAGGCTGGAGGTGAGGGGGAAGTTGTTGAGCAGGAGAGTGGTGAGAGGCTGGAATGGGTTGCCCAGGGAGGTGGTTGAGGCCCCATGGCTGGAGGTGTTTCAGGCCAGGCTGGCTGAGGCTGTGTGCAGCCTGCTCTAGGGTAGGGTGTCCCTGGGCATGGCAGGGGGCTTGGAACTGGCTGCTCCTTGTGGTCCCTTCCAATCCTAACTGATTCTGTGATTCTATGACCTGGGGCTTGCACCAGGTGAAGAAGGCACTGATGGTGTCTTGAGGAGGTCAGCACCGCTGGGCTGCTGCAGGCTTCACTGCTGCCTCTGCTCTGTGCTCTGCTGTGACCTAGCTCTGTCCTTTGGGGAACAGCACTGGGGTTTGAGAGACAGGAGCACAAACCCCACTTTGACCTCCACAGCTCAGCTACTGGAGGTCAAAACCCAGTGAAGAAAAACCATTTCAGGAGAGAAAATAATCACAGAAACATTCTGGTTGGCAAAGCCTCTCAGGGTCACCAAGTCCAACTGATATCCCTGCTCTACAAGATTCACCCTAAACCATATCCCCAAGCACCACATCCAAACGACTTTTAAACACAGAAAAATCATTTCAGGAGAGAAGGTAAAAAACATTCCAGGAGAGAAGGTAAAAAATCACCTCAGATGTGGTTGGAATTGCTGCAGCCAGAGGGAACTCATCTACACCATGAAACTATCCAACACATGCAAGAGCTAAGTGCTGCTACCCTCCAGGAGCTCCAGTGTCCAACAGCAACTCAAGCCCAAGTGCAGAGTAGTCCTCCTCCTCCTGCCCCAGCAGTCCCAGGGCTCACAGCCACAAGTTCACCCACAGCAAGAGAGAAGTGAATCACAGAATCACAGAATGAACCAGGTTGGAAGAGAGCTCCAAGCTCAGCCAGCCCAACCTAGCACCTAACCCTTCTCATCGACCAGACCATGGCACTAAGTGCCTCCTGCAGCCTCCTCTTAAACACCTCCAGGCACAGCCACTCCACCACCTCCCTGGGCAGCCCATTCCAATGCCAATCACTCTTTCTGCCAACAACTTTCTCCTAACATCCAGCCTAGACCTCCCCTGGCACAGCTTGAGACTGTGTCCTCTTATTCTGTCCCTGGCTGCCTGGCATCAGAGCCCAACCCCACCTGGCTACAGCCTCCCTGCAGGCAGCTGCAGACAGCAATGAGCTCTGCCCTGAGCCTCCTCTTCTGCAGGCTGCACACCCCCAGCTCCCTCAGCCTCTCCTTACAGGGCTGTGCTCCAGGCCCCTCACCCCTTGCTGCCCTTCTCTGGACATCTTCCAGCACCTCAACATCTTTCTTAAATGGAGGAGCCCAGAACTGGACACAGCACTCAAGGTGTGGCCTGAGTAGCACTGAGTACAGGAGCAGAATGACCTTCCTGGTCCTGCTGGCCACACTATTGAAGCTCTGCCAGCAGCTAGCAAGCTCCATGGTGCTGCTGAAACAGCTTCTGGAGCTGTGCTCTCCTGCCCTTCTCATGAGAACCTCGCTACAGCTCAGTGCAGCTTCTCCCAATGACTTCACCTGGAGGAGCAGCAGGGAAGAACAGGAGGACTCCTGCTGAACACACCAACGTGAGCTGCAGCAGGGACTTGCTGAACAGCATCACAGGCACCAAGGCTGCAGGGAAAGGCAAGGGAAACCCAACGGGAGGAGCCAAGGAGCAAAACCAACCACTGCAGTGCGTGGAGAACCTCCTGCTGCAAACTGAGGTGCTGCAAGTGCAAGTTCTTTGGCAGGGACACAGCAGGGAGCACCCTGCAGGCTGCAAGCACAGGGCTTAAGCAGCTTAAGCACAGGAATCCCTTAAGCTACACCACATCCACCTGCAGTCTTTATCCTGCCTGAAAGTGAGGCCTTCAGAAGCTTTCCCCAAGTGCTGGTGGGATGCTGGACCTCCTGGTGGGATGCTGCATCTCCTGGTGGGATTCTGGACCTCCTGGTTTGTGCCTGAGCTGCAGCAAGAGGCTGCTTTGGACAGAGCCAACGGCAGAGCAAGTCCTGGCAAAGCCTCAGCCACACCTCAGCAGTTCAGCCAGCAGCAGGAGATATTCACACAGCTCCTGCCTCCTCCAGCTTCCACCAGCTTTACTCTGCACCCTGTTTATGTTACCCCTGACCTCTCCAGCTTTGCATTCCTCACTCTGCTCCAAGAGCAGAGAAACTCTCCAGCTCCAGGCTTCGGCTGCTGCTTGTGCCAGTGATGGCTTTCAGCTCAGAAGCCTCAGAAAATGTCTGGGATGCTTCAGTGCTGCAAGCCCCAGAGCTTCCTAGCAGCCAGCCCCAGCAGTTGGAGGTGTCAGATCAGCCCCTTTCTTGAGGCTAACGGAGAAGAGAAGCAAGCCACAGCCACAAATGGCAGCCTACAGCCATGGCCTGCTCTGCCCCACTGAAAAGCACTCCCACATCCATGTCCAGCCAGAGAGCAGGCACCAAGGACTCCGTGTCAGGTTAGGAGATCACACTGACCCCTTCCAGACCTGGACTAGAGATGCAGAACAGCTCAAGACTGCTATTAAAAGTTACTTTAAGTCCAAGGGTAAAAGCTGAGGTGGAAGCTAAGCAAAGGGTCCTCTCCGCAGCACAGCTCACTCCTGGCTTCTTCAGCTTAGGATCCCTGATCTAAGCCCTCTGCAGCAGAGTGGAGATGGCCCAGACCAGCACACACTGCAGGCAGCTCTCAGAGCTCCAGTTGCCAGCACAGCCTCGCTCTGGACAAACCCCAGCAGGTGTCAAACCCCTCACAGACCTGCAATGGGGAAGCAGCTTCTGCCTGGAGCAGCAGCAGCAGCCCTGTGGCAATCCCAGGGGTTGCTGTGTGGGTGTTGGGGGGGGTGAAGGGCAGGGGAATGCAGCAGGGACACTGCTGTGGCTCAGCACTACCAGCTGCTGAGGCTGCAGTGCTACCTCCATGGCTTCCACACAGCTGAACAGCAGCCTTGGCACTCACTGCACACAGCCTGGGCCTGCTCATTAAAAACAGTCACTGAGTGAGCTTGAAGCAGCTCAGCCCCGTGTGGAGATGAACTGCAATGGATCTAAAGCAGTCAACTAATCAGGTGGGATGGGAAAAAGCAGATCCTGGTCAGGTCAGCAGAGCTGGAGAAAATCCTGGGAGGCTGCCTGAAAGCAACAGCAGGTTCTAGGAGCCAGTTGCTTAGCAGCAGAGTTTTGGAGCTACAGCTGCATGCAGGAAGGGATCTGTCACAGCAGAAGGGGCTGTGCAGTGACACAAGTGAAGCAAAGCTCCCTGCAGCAGAGGTCTGGCTGGGGAGCAGGGGGGTGAGGCTCTGCCCAACTGCCAGGCTCTCAAGGGAAGGACCTGCCTCAGATTTCAAAAGGAATTCTTCACCAAGCTGCCAGGAAACCAGAGCAGGTTCTCAAGGTGGGGCTGGAAGTTGCTCTGGACTGGCACAAGAAGGACATCAAAATGTTAGAATGGGTAGAGGAGACCACAAAGATGCTGAGAGGGCTGCAGCAGCTCTGCTATGAGGACAGGCTGAGAGAGTTGGGACTCTGCAGCCTGGAGAAGGCTTGGAGGAGACCTTGGAGTGGCCTTCCAAGATCTGAAGGGGGCTACAGGAAGGCTGGGGAAGGACTATTGACAAGGTCTGGTAACGACAGGAGGAGGAGGAATGGGTTTAAAGTGGCAGAGGGGAGATTGAAACTAGATGTTAGGAAGAAGTTCTTTGCAGTGAGGGTGAGGAGACACTGGCACAGGTTGCCCAGGGAGGTTGTGGAGCAGAGAGAGGGAGGGTGAGGAGACACTGGCACAGGTTGCCCAGGGAGGTTGTGGAGCACAGAAGCACCAAATGTGATCAAAGATCACATTCGGTGCTTCTGTGCTCCACAACCTCCCTGGAGGTGTTTAAGGCCAGGCTGGATGAGGCCTTGAGCAACCTGTTCTAGTGGGAGGTGTCCCTGCCTATGGCAGGGGATTGGAACTGGCTGAGCTTTGAGGTCCTTTCCAACCTAAACCCTTCAGGGCAGGACCTGAAGACACAGGAGCTAAAGCAAAGCAGCAGGTCCCAGGTACACAGCTTGAAATCAGAGCCAAGGGCACTGGAGGGTTAAACCCAAAAGCTCAGAAGCAAGGGCAGCTGTTAGCAGGTGCAGGTGAGATGCTCAGAGCCCTGCTGGCCCTTGGGGCTGGGAGTCTTTCAGCAACACCTCCACTACAAGGATCGCTGCCGGGATCCAGAGGTCTCCAGTGAGGAGTGGGAGCAGCTCCACCTCCCTGCCACCAGAAACCTGCTCCCGGCAGCCAGCACTGCTGCACCACTGCAGCTCCGACCCCAGCTGAAGAGCAGCTGCTGGTTTTCAATGAGCAGACAGCACAGGCAGCAAGAGCATCTCTGCTTTGGCTCTCCAGACTTCCACACACCAGGAATCCTCCTGCCGTAAGCTGCAGCCAGGAACGTAACTGGCAGCGTCCCAGGACGTGCGGCAGAGCCACGGGGAGCCCTTGCACCAGCTTCCAGCTCCTCTCTGAGGCCCCTTAAGGGTTAAAGCAGAGGACATCTGGAAGATATTAAGCACTGATGTCTTGGCTTCCCTTCTGCAAACAGCAACAACCTCCAGAGGAATCTGTCAGCCCCCGGAACAATTCCTTTCACTCAGCCCCGCAGCCTGCTCCTCTGCCTCGCCGCAGCCTCGGCGCTGGGCTGAGTCCTGCCCACATTCCAGGGAGAGGCCAGGTCCTGGCTCCTGTAGCCTGCACACCACTTCCATCTGCAGCTACATCACGGGCACGCAGAAGCAAAACAGCTCCTGGTTAAAAAGCAGGCTGTGGGAACATGGAATAATATCCCATTGGAAGCAGAGAAGCAGCAGGGAAAATCCAAAGTGACAGTGGAGGAGGAGAAGGAGGAGAAGGAGGAGGAGGAGAGAATCACCACTTCTCTTCCTATGCCACTAGGTCCAGCTGGGAATGTGGCATTCCAGGCTCTGAGAGCATGCACCAATACCCTCCTAAGCCTGGGAAGTTCTGAGTCTTTCCACACCACAGCCAATCTGCTTGGACGTTCACAACAAAGCCAAAGGCCAAAGGCTTTGCACAGAGGAGCTGGCACCCAGTGAGGGGCACCCAACAGTGCAAACATCCACGTGGCAATGTTTGCAGAGGCTCCAAAGTCCCCACGCAGCCCTTAGCCAGCAGCACATCCCAGGCTTTTTCCTGGGATCCAGAGTTAAAAGGTTTAGGACAAAATGTTCCCCTGTGCATGAGCAGGATGCTGCTGGCAGGGCAAGGGGCAAGGGATTGAAGCTAGAGGAGGGCAGATTGAGAGTGGAAATGAGGAAGAAGTTCTTGGCAGTCAGGGTGAGGAGACACTGGCACAGGTTTGCCCAGGGAGGTTGTGGAGCACAGAGAGGGAGGGTGAGGAGACACTGGCACAGGTTGCCCAGGGGGGTTGGGGAGCAGAGAGAGGNGAAGCACCGAATGTGATCTTTGATCACATTCGGTGCTTCTGTGCTCCACAACCTCCCTGGAGGTGTTCAATGCCAGGCTGGATGAGACCTTCAGCAAGATTGTGCTGGTGAGAGGTGTCCCTGCCCATGGCAAGGGGTTGGCACTGGATGAGCTTTAAGGTCCCTTCCAAGCCAAACCCATTCTATGGTTCTAGGACCCACAGGCTCATGGAGATCCCAGCAGCAGTGTGGCAGGGATGTGAAGGATAAAGCCTAGGAAGGCTCTGGATGCTGCACTCAGCTGCCTGGGCACTGCCTGGCCAGCAGCAAGCAGTGGCCTTGCCCCAAGCTGCCCTGTGAGAGGCAGCAGCTGAGGACTGAGCAGAACCTGCCCCAGCACCCACCCTGGGCACACAGATGAACATTTCCAAGCTCCAAGGCTCCAGCAGCCCTCACTCCAGCAGTGTTAGCAAATGAAGTGGACATTTTGGGGCAAGGAAGCCAAGAGTGAAGCTGAGGAATGTGGCACTCAGGACGTTAACCCCCAGCAGCAGAGGGAGGCACATCCAAGCCTGCACAGCCCCTTCCTGCCCCTGCCCCCCTACCTGCTCTGCACCAGAACCAAACCAAGCTGTGCCAGGAGCAGCACCACACATGTCAGGAAGGTCACCCTCCCTTGCCCCCATCCCAGTCACTCTTTGCTGTTCACACCAACACCAAGACACCTTTCCAGGTCCCCTGAAAGCTCAGCCTGGTGATCACAGCATCTCCAGCAGGCACCAGGCAGGCCCAGCTGCCCTGGGTTGGAGTCACAGGATATTGGGGATTGGGAGGAACCTCCAGAGCTCATCCAGTCCAACCTCCCTGCCAGAGCAGGACCACACAATCTAGCTCAGGGCACACAGGAACACATCCAGACAGGCCTGGAAAGGCTCCACAGGAGGAGACTCCACAACCTCTCTGGGCAGCCTGTGCCAGTGCTCTGGGACCCTTACACGAAAGAAGTTCCCCCTTGTGTTGAACTGGAACCTCCTGTGCTGCAGCTTCCATCCATTGCTCCTTGTCCTATCTCAGGGAGCAGTGACCAGAGCCTGTCCCCCCCTCCTGACCCCCAGCCCTCAGATATTGATAAGCATTGATTCAATCCCCTCTCAGTCTTCTCTTCTCCAGACTAAG
The DNA here is from genome assembly GCA_013400475.1 of Tricholaema leucomelas. Classification (NCBI taxonomy): domain Eukaryota; kingdom Metazoa; phylum Chordata; class Aves; order Piciformes; family Lybiidae; genus Tricholaema lacrymosa; species Tricholaema leucomelas. Next base: position 116,322 of record WAAF01008390.1, read on the forward strand.
CAGCCCCAGGTCCCTCAGCCTCTCATCACCAGGCAATGCTCCAGTCCCCTCATCATCCTCATAGCCCTCCCTTGGATCCTCTCCAGCAGATCCCTGCCCCTCTTCAACTGCTTCACCCTGCCCTGCAAAGGACCTTCACAGGACACTGATGGAAACAAGAGCACAAGAGAAAGGCTGAAAAGCAGCTCTGAGGTCTCCCTGGAGCCTTCTCTTCTGCAGTCCTCTCAGCCTGCCCCGCAGCAGAGGTGCTGGAGCCCTCTGATCATCACTGCTGCTCTCACAGGCAGATCTCGTGCTCATGATTCACCTTTCTGTGCAAGCTGAAGCAGCACACAGCTCCCTGGAGAAGCTAATTTGGGTAAGGAAAGGACAATTCCAGAGCTTCACTCTCAGCACTTGAGCAAGCCACTGCCTCCTGAAGCTCTCACACAGCCATCACCCCCAGGCTGGTGACAGCACATGGCAAAGGGCCAGGAACCAAACAGTAGTGCCCAGCCTGGGCTTATCGCTGCCAGACCATCTGTGCAGAGCAGAGCAGTGACAGGACAAAGGGGAATGGTTTGAAGCTGAGGGTGAGCAGGGTTGGACTGGAGCTGAAGAAGTTCTTCAGTAGGAGAGTGGTGAGACACTGGCACAGGTTGCCCAGGGAGGTTGTGGAGCAGAGAGAGGGAGAGTGAGGAGACACTGGCACAGGTTGCCCAGGGAGGTTGTGAAGCATAGAGAGGGAGGATGAGGAGATACTGGCACAGGTTGCCCAGGGAGGTTGTGGAGCACGGAGAGGGAGGGTGAGGAGACACTGGGACAGGTTGCCCAGGGAGGTTGTGATCTTTGATCACATTCTGTGCTTCTGTGCTCCACAACCTCCCTGGAGGTGTTCAAGGCCAGGCTGGATGAAGCCTTGAGCAACCTTGAGCTGGCTGGGAGGTGGAGTAGATGATCTCTAAGGTCCCCCCCAACCCCAACCACTGTGACTCTATGATCATGGGCAGGTAAAGCAGCAGCCTGGCAGCAGCCAGGGGCTGTGGTGTCCAGAGGGTTGCAGGGAGGCTCTGCCCTTGGCACCAACAGTCCCCACTGCTACAACCTTGCTGGAGAAGGCAAAGCCAGGGACAAAAGGGTCCTTCTGGAGCAGGGAGCCAGGGCTGCTTTGGAAGCAGCCTTCAGTGAAGTGAGACCCAGGTTGCCACTGTAGCAGCCACTTGGCATCGCCACTCTCAGCACTGCTCAGAGGGAGTGCAGCAGCAGCAACCTAAACAGCAGCTTGGGCAAGGCGTAAGTGGGCACAAGTGGGCACAACTGGGCTCTTCCAACACTTGGTGTGAGGAACCATGTTCTGAAAAGATTCAATTTCTAGGGAATGTTTGAACACCACAGAGCAAACACTGAGTCAGAGGCACTGAGCCCAGGTGGAAGCAGCAGGGGCACGTGGAAGCGGAGCCGCAGCCTGGAATTCTCAATGCCTCTCCTTGTCCATGGGAAATTCAGGGCCTGAGTGAGGACAAAGCCCCTTTGATAGGTGCAGGAACTGCAAAACAAAACCCAAATGAATAAAGTCAACCTAGAGCTGGTTGAGGGCCTTAAGTCTGCAGCACACAGCTTGGCCTGCCGGTACTGAGGGAGGATTTGAGCCTTCTCAGAGGCATCAGAGCTGCAGGCACTGAGCAGAGCAGCAGCAGGGCTGAGAAGGTGGCTCCAGAACCTGCTGTGGGGGCTTCAGGGAGGTGACTGCATAGGATAATGGAGTCCTGTGTGCAGTTCTGGAGCCCCCAACACAGGAAGGACATGGAAGTGCTGGAGCCAGTCCAGAGGAGGCCACCAAGATGCTCAGAGGGCTGCAGCAGCTCTGCTATGAGGACAGGCTGAGGAAGTTGGGACTCTGCAGTCTGGAGAAGAGAAGGCTTTGAGGAGACCTTGGAGTGGCCTTCCAGTATCTGAAGAGGGCTACAGGAGGGCTGGGGAGGGACTATTGACAAGGTCTGGTAAGGAGAGGAGGAAGAGGAATGGGTTTGAAATGGCAGAGGGGAGATGATAGGAAAGGGTTCTTTGCAGTGAGGGTGGTGAGACACTGGCACAGGTTGCCCAGAGAGGTTGTGGCTGCTTCCTCCCTAGAGGTGTTCAAGGCCAGGTTGGATGAGGCCTTGAGCAACCTGTGCTAGTGGGAGGTGTCCAGTGGAACTGGTTGAGCTTTGAAGTCCCTTCCAACCTAAACCATTCTGTGGTCCTATGAAATACTGCTCCTGCCCCGGGGGGGTTCCCATTTCAGTGCATCTCCTTTTTCTCACAGCAAACAGGGACTCTGCTCCTCTGCTGAGACCCCACCTGCAGCACTGTGTCCAGTCCCACAGCCACCAGCACAGGAAGGACCTGGAGCTGTTGGAGCAGGTCCAGAGGAGGCCTCAACAATCATCAGAGGGCTGCAGAATCTTTGCTATGGGGACAGGCTGAAAGAGCTGGAGCTGTCCAGGCTGCAGAAGAGAAGGCTCCAGGGAGACCTCAGAGCAGCCTCCCAGTAGCTGAAGGGACTTCAGGAGAGCTGGGGAGGAACTTCTGACAAGGGCTGGGAATTGCAGGAGAAGGAATGAAGCTGGAGGAGGGCAGATTGAGACTGGGGAAGAAACTCCAGCCAGTGAGGCTGAGGAAGGGGAGCAGTGATGCTGCTCTGCAGGCTTGGCAGACCACAGGGGAACCAACACAGCCAGAGTGGGCAGGCTGGAGTCAGAAGAACAACCCTGACTCCTCAGCTGGGAAGCTGAAGGATTGGAAGGGGCACTGCAGCTGTTTACCTCCTGAACCCTTGCTCCAGATGTGGGACTCAACAGTGGCTCTGGCAGCCATAAACACAACCAGCAGCAAATTGTTCCAAGATGCACATCTGCAGCTCACCCAGGCCATGCTGCCAGGGCTGCTCTGCCTGCCCTCTGCAGACTTCTCCTTGGAGTAGCTCTGAACTGAGAGTGGCCACACAGAGGTATCACCTGTGGCATGGGGAGCCACCATCACCACCCTTGCCTGGTGTGTTCAAAGGCCACCCACCAGAGCTCACCTTCTTTGTCCCTCTCATGTCCCTACACAGCCCACATCACCCTGGGATCCAGGAGAGCAGTGCAGCTTCTCCCTCCCCAGCCTGCAGGAGGACTGAGCACATGCCCACAGGGGCACTCTGAGGGCAAGAGGACAAAAAGCTTCCACACTTCACCAGGGTACCTCAACTTGAAAGACACCTGTAAGGATCTGCAAGTCCAACTCCCTGCTTGCTCTCAGGCAGGAACCTTCTCTTAATGTCCAGCCTGAACCTCCTGATGCAGCCTCACTCCAGTGGCTCACATCTTACCCCTGGGCACCACAGAGGAGATCAACACTTCCTGGTCCACTGCCTACTGTCAGGAAGGTGTAGACAGCCATGAGGTCACCTCTCAGCTTTCTCTGCTCCCAGCTGAACAAGCCAAGTGACTTGAGGTCACCTCTCAGCCTTCTCTGCTCCCAGCTGAACAAGCCAAGTGACCTCAGCTGCTCCTAGGTCTTGCCTTGAGGCCTTCCACCATCTTGCTCACCTTCAGAGATGTCCTCATACTGAGAAGCCCAAAGCTGCATACACTTGAGGTGGGGCCAATCCCTGCTCTATCAGCTCCCAACACTGTTTGATGCGCCCCAGGACCCCCCAGGTGGTCCTCTGGGCTGAGAGGGCACCCTGCTGGCTCACCCCCACCTTGCCTTCAACTCAAACCCTCACATCTCCTTCCACAGAAAGCCTCCAGCCTCTCATGCCCCAGTCTGAACACCAGACCAAGACAACCTCTCTGAGCAGCAGAACCCAGCCCTGGCTAAGCTCCAGCCAGCCAGCACCAAACAGAACAGCTCCTGCACCCCAGAGCCTCCTCCACCCTTCCCAGCAGCTTTGGTTTCTCACTGCCTGGCCCTGCAGCTCCTACTGTGTGCCAGCCAGCTGGGGGGGAGCTGACACTGTCCAGCTCTCGAGTGACACAGCCAGGGAGGCAAGCTGCTGGCATTCTAAACTGGGAGGATCACAAGACCACCAGGGAAATGTCAGGAGCAGCAGCACCCCAGGACAGTGAGAGCTCCCTTGCTGCTTGCTGGCTGAGGAGCAGCAGCGCCTGCAGCCCCTGGCGGGCATCGCTGGGCTGCTCAGGCCACCCGAAGGCACCAGATGCCAGAGGTGCCAGCAGCCCTGCAAGCGATGCAGCAGAGACCACCAGCGACACCTGGGCAGCTGCAATCTCTGCAGGAAGGAGTTTCTGGACTGCAGAGAGGCTCCCAGCACACAGCTCCCTGCAGAGAGGCACACAGGCCCCTGCCCAGGGGCTGCAGTGGGGGTCCCAGCACACAGCCCCCTGCCCAGGGGCTGCAGAGGGGGTCCCAGCACACCACCCCCTGCCCAGGGGCTGCAGAGGGGGTCCCAGCACACCACCCCCTGCCCAGGGGCTGCAGAGGGGGTCCCAGCACACCACCCCCTGCCCAGGGGCTGCAGAGGGGGTCCCAGCACACCACCCCCTGCCCAGGGGCTGCAGAGGGGGTCCCAGCACACCACCCCCTGCCCAGGGGCTGCAGAGGGGGTCCCAGCACACAGCCCCCTGGGCAGGGGCTGCAGAGGGGGTCCCAGCACAAAGCTCCCTGCAGAGAGGCACACGACCCCCTGCCCAGGGGCTGCAGAGGGGGTCCCAGCACACAGCCCCCTGCCCAGGGGCTGCAGAAGGGGTCCCAGCACACCACCCCCTGCCCAGGGGCTGCAGAAGGGGTCCCAGCACACTGCTCCCTGCCCAGGGACTGCAGAGGGGGTCCCAGCACACAGCCCCCTTCCCAGGGGCTGCAGAGGGGCTCCCAGCCGAGGAGCTCCCAGCACACTGATCCCTGTCAAGGGGCTCCCAGCACACAGCTCCCTGCCGAGGGGCTGCAGAGGGGCTCCAAACAGCAGAGCTGAGCACGTCCTGCCTCAGCAGCCCCACACCACCTCAGGAGCCATCACATTACAGCCCCTTATGTAAGGCCACTGACGTCAATGGAGGCTCCCCTGACACCGGCAGGCTGCGAGCCTGCAGCAGTGGCAGATCACATTTCCTGGCTCCCTGATTCATTCACTGCTCTCCCCGCTGATGACCTTGCTCTCCAGGGACGTGTATAACCAGGAGGAGATAAATGAGACTTCTATTAAGTTAAACTCCAGCAGCAGAGCACTGAGGGCTGTGTCTCACAAGGCTGGGGGTTGTTTTCTCTCCTGAACTGCAGGGCCAGAGCAGTTTATTTCCCTCACACCAGCCAGCAGAGCTGCCCTCGATGCCAGGCACCAGATAACGCTCAGAGTTTGCATTTCAGCTGCAATCTTCTCTTCTTGGGAAGCAAGACAACAGCCTCAGAAACACCCAGGCTGGGGAAGAAGCCTGTCAGGCAGCAGGCTACACCTCCTTCCTCCCCCACATCCTCCCCCTCTGCCCTCTACCTCCACGAATCCCAACAAAGTCACTTTCACGTGGAACAGTTCATCTCTTACCCTCTCATCACGTCCAAGTGGATTTAAACCCACACATCAATCCCCTACCCAGCCAGGATGGAGACAGAGCTAAATCAGACCCTGGGCTGTTTTCAACCCAATCCCAGCAGCAGGGTGCAGAAGATGTCAGCCCTGGGAAGAAGGAGGACAGGCTGGGTGCACACATGCTGCTTTCAGGGCACACCATGGAGATGGCCAAGCCGAGAGCCCAACCTGCTCTCCACTGCCAACATGCAGAGCCTTGCTGGTGCTGGGGCAGGAGCAGCTGCTCCTGCAGCCACAGAAGGGGTCACCATCTGGCCAGGGAAGCCTCCTTCAACACAGGCCTTTTGCCTAAGGGTTTGGAGAAGCCTGCAGGGACACAGCAGCTGAGCAGCTTGGAAATGCAAAACCAGAGAGGAGGTAAGGCAGACACTTCCACACCCTAACGCAGGTGGATGCACTCTTGGGTCAGCTCTCTAGAGTGGTAGCAGCCAAAGGTGGTGCCAGCGTGCCTCATGGCAGTGCCAGGAGGCAGGACAACCAGCATTAGGTGTCCTGAGAGGAGCAGAACAGGAGCTGTGCCCCTCAGCCTACACAGCATCCACCAGAGGCTGGCACACTCACGGCAGCGATGGGCAGGGAGCACTCACAGGCTGCCAAGCTGCAATCCTTCACCAGGTAGCCTGCTTTGTGGGCTGCTAGACTGGCCCAAGGACAGTGCCATGGCTGAGGGCAGCCCAGAGCCCATGGGAACCCCACCAGAATGCTGACAGCAGAGCCGTGGGAGGACAGAACCTCATAAGGTGAGGCTCAAACGCCTCTGAGCAGCCTCTCTGGTCATCAGCTCTTCTCCTCCCCCTCTCCCACTGCCTGGGAAGTCTGGCCTTGCTCTGGCCAGCAGAGGGTAAACAGCTCAGCTTGGTCCCTCTGGGGACAAGAAAGAAAAAAGCTCTGCGACGTCACTGCCCTGGAATGTGAGGGAAGCAGTGCGGGGCAGGGGGAGAGAAAGGGCAGCGGCACAGCCTGCCTGGACACAGCCCTCGGCTGCGGGAGAGCAGGCAGAGCCCTTCCCAGTGCACCCAGGCTTGTGCTGAAGATCCCCCTGGCTCTAGGGGTCTGCAGAGGCGTTTCTGCTGGTGCCAGAGTTGTGCTCCCCACGGGAATCACTTGCTGGGAACGTGGAGCCAAGGAAGGGCTGCAGTGATCCCGGTGGAGCTGCGCAGCCAGCAGAGGTGAAAGCATCACTGCCCAGCCCAGCTCAGCCCTGCTCAGTCCAGCACAGCCCAGCACAGCTCAGCCCTGCTCTGCCCAGCTCTGCACAGCCCAGCCCAGCTCAGCCCTGCACAGCACAGCACAGCTCAGCCCTGCTCAGCCCAGCACAGCCCAGCCCAGCTCAGCCCTGCTCTGCCTAGCTCTGCACAGCACAGCCCAGCTCAGCCCTGCACGGCACAGCACTGCTCTGCCCAGCCCTGCTCAGCCCTGCACAGCTCAGCGCTGCTCAGCACAGCCCAGCGCAGCCCTGCACAGCGCAGCCCTGCTCAGCCCTGCACAGCTCAGCGCTGCTCAGCACAGCCCAGCGCAGCCCTGCACAGCGCAGCCCTGCTCAGCCCTGCACAGCTCAGCCCTGCTCAGCCCTGCACAGCTCAGCCCTGCTCAGCCCTGCACAGCACAGCACTGCTCTGCCCAGCCCTGCTGCACACTGCAGAGCTGTGGGGAGCCATCACCAGCACCTCAGCAGCTGCGCTATAGAACCGCCAGGGGAGAAGCAGAGGAAGCCTAAACCAAGCCCTAAAGCATCCCAAAGCTTTGGTACAGGAGGACAGCTCCGAGCCATGGAATGCCTCAATCTGGAAGGGACCTCAGAGCTCATCTGCTCCAGGCCCTGCCATGGGCAAGGACAGCTCACAACCAGACTCATCCAACCTGGCCTTGAACAGCTCCAGGCAGGAGGTAGCCACAGCCTCCCTGGGCAGCCTGTGCCAGACTCTCACCACTCTGGTACTGAAGAACTCCTTCAGCTCCAGTCTAACCCTGCTCTGCCTCAGCTCCAAACCATTTGCCCTTGGTCTGTCTCTAGACACTCTCAGCAAAAGTCTCTCTGCAGCCTTCCTGCAGGATCCCTTCAGCTCTTGGAAGGCAGCTCTGAAGTCCCCCTGGAGTCTTCTCTTCCAGCTTGGGGGCAGTTTGGGTGACAAGCATTGGGCTCAGCCGCCAGCAGGTAACACTGGCAGCCCTCCTGTGCCACATACATGCCCCAAACCCCTCCTGTGCCACACACCCTCCCCAGACCCCTCCTCAGCCATGCTTGGCTGCACTGAGAAGCCAAGCAGCAGAGAGCAGATGGATGGATCCAAAGATATCCTGGGTCCTTACGGAATGCCAGCAGACATATTGCTGTCATTAGCCTCCAGCTCAGGCACAGAAGCTGTTTCTGAGAAGCCTTTGGATATATAAAGCTCAGAGCCCTCCTTGCTGGGTGCCTGCTGCCTGCTAGGCAAACCCTGGCCCTGCACAGATGAAGAGGATGCCTCTAATCAAAACAACTTCCCTGGCCAACAGCCTGCAGGTGGCCTTGCCAAAGAGGGCATTGCCAGCCAGTGCCCAGCTACAGCATATCTGTCGAGGAGCAGCTTCTCCTCCAGAAGAGGCTTTGATGCGAGAAGGAAGGGGCCAGCAGCCAGGGCCCATGGGCTCTGTGCAGGACAAGCCCACAGCTCCCAAACAGCCCACACCTGGCAGGGAGCCAGAGCAGCACTCACTGACCACAGACCTGTGTGGATCACAGAGTGGCAGGCGTGGGAAGAGATCTCTGGAGATCAAGTCCAGCCCCCCTGCCAAAGCAGGATCATCCAGGCCTTGAAAGCCTCCAGAGCAGGAGACTCCACAGCCTCTCTGGGCAGCCTGCTCCAGGCCTCCAGCACCCTCACACCAAAGAATCATAGAATCAGTCAGGGTTGGAAGGGAGCACAAGGAGCAGCCACTTCCAACTCCCCTGCCATGCCCAGGGACACCCTACCCTAGAGCAGGCTGCACACAGCCTCAGCCAGCCTGGCCTCAAACACCTCCAGCCATGGGGCCTCAACCACCTCCCTGGGCAACCCATTCCAGCCTCTCACCACTCTCCTGCTCAACAACTTCCTCCTCACCTCCAGCATGACTCTGCCCACCTCCAGCTTTGCTCCATTCCCCCCAGTCCTGGCACTCCCTGAGAGCCTCAAAAGTCCCTCCCCAGCTTTTTTGGAGCCCCCTTCAGATGCTGGAAGGCCACAAAAAGTTTCTCCTCATGTTGAGCTGGAACCTCCTGGGCTCCAGATTGTTCCTTGTCCTATCCCAGGGCACCACTGCAAAGAGCCTGGCACCTTCTTCTTGCCCCCAGCCCTCAGACATTTACAAACATCAGTAAGATCTCCTCTCAGCCTTCTCCTCTCCAAGCTAACCAGCCCCAGGGCTCTCAGCCTTCCCTCCTCACACAGACGTTGCAGTCCCTTCAGCATCCTCACAGCCTCTGCTGGACACTCTCTAGCACACTCCTGTATGTCTCTTTGCTGCTCAGCAGGGCAGCCTGGCACCCTCTGTTCTGGCACCCCCCAACTTCTGCTGCCTGAGCAGAGCCCCCTTAGGTTCCCCAGCACCAGAGGTGTCTGCAGGCTGCTGCAGCTCTTTTATCTAAGCAGCATCTGGCAGGACTGGGCTTGTCCTGTGCAGCACCACCCTGGGAGCTGCTGCTCTTGATAGCAGGCAGCAGTTAGCTGTGTGCAGCTCCCAGCTCCACTGCCTGGCCTGTTCCACCAAGCCATGGCTGCAAAATCAGAAGCTGTTCTGCCCTTCCAGCTCTGCCTCCCCTGCTCAGCTTCCTGAGCCAGGACTGTCCCACTGCACCCCAAGGCTCTGACAACCTCCTCCTGCTCTCAGCTCTGCTGCACACCACTCTTCCTACCTGGCCAGGTTTTTGTCTTACTCCTTAAGCAACTGAGATGCTCAAGCAGTAAGTTCGAAGCCAAAGGAAGGATTTTAATGATGCTGCCTAAACCAAACTGGGCTCCTGTCAGCTCAGAGCTCCTGATAATCATCTCAGCTTCTGCCAGAAGCTGTCAAACACTGCATCATCTTCACACCTTGGGCTGAAGAGGAAGGCCAAAGGCTCAGGTACTTCCCTGGGTAGTGCTCCCACGGTGGCTGAACACTTGCAGTGCAGATCTGTGAATGCACTGAGCCTCAGCAGCCTGCAGCCAGGCTGTCAGCAGCCTCTGTCCCTCTGCAAAGGGAGGAGTGAGGAGAAGGCAGTGGAGCACAGCCAGGCAGCCCAGCACGGCCTCAGCCTCGCTGCCTGTGGCTCTGGATGTGCTTCCCCCCGCACTTCTCAGCACCAAACACATCAACAGCACAGATGGAGCTGATGCCCATCCTCTCCCAGGGGAGTTCCCTCGGTGCTGGCCTACACCATCATGTTGCCTCTTGCTCCCAGCCTTTGAAGATACAAATCTGCCTCTGCCTTCCTACACAACCCCAGTTTCAAGAGGAGAGGTGGAGCACCCCCCACACCCCTCCCCCAGCAGTCTGCAGCTTGGTGAGCAGAGCACTCTCAGAGCCCAGAGCTGGGGCTGCCTCAAGGCTGCAGGAGAGGCCTCTTCTCAGCCTGGCAGCAAATGTGATCTCCTTCTGCCTTTCACTCACCTACAGGGTGCCAATGCTCACCCGTGGCAGGTGGCCTCGGTGCAGCTCAGACCCTACATGAGCCCGAAGGAAGATGCTCCAGAAGCACTCTCAGCTGCACTGTGCACAGCTCTGCTCCTGCTGTGGGAGCAGGAGGCTGGGGAAAGAGGCCAAGCTGGCTGAGTCTGCCTCTGGGGGCCCTAGAAAGCATCCCTGCTGGAGGCAGGCAGCCCAAGGCTGAGCTGAGTCCTCACCAGCCAAGCAGCTCCCTCACAGCAGGCACCTTCCTCAGAGAGTCACTCCAAAGCTGGCAGCCACCCTCCCACCTCCTGGAAACCAACCTGCTGGCACCTGCAGTCACCTTCTCAGTCCCTTCTGCTCACACCAACAGAGCCTGCAGCCCTCTGTGCTGCTCCAGGCTCCTGCTCCAGCTGTGAGGGCACAGCTGCAGAGCCACAGCTCCAGCCGACCACAGTCCCTGGGCCTGAGCTGTCCTCCCTCTTCATCCTCACACACCTCAGAGACTCCACACCACCAGAGAGGTTCAGCTGCTTCCACAGCTCCCAGGTCACCTCCACTGTCTCCTCACCTTCACTGCTGTGGTCTCTACTCACACTCCTCCTCCCAGATGGTTTGTGCTGCACTACTCATAGATTGCACTGGGTTGGAAGGGACCCTCCAAGGGCATCTTGTCCAACCCCCTGCAGGCAGCAGGGACAGCTCCAGCTGGAGCAGGCTGCACAAGGACAAAGCAAAGCTGAGCTTGAATGCCCAGGAACAGGGCCTCAACCACATCCCTGGGCAACCTAGTCCCAAGAAGGGACCAAAGCAGAGCCCTTCTTGCAAGCTCACACAGGGATGATGCCACTGAGCCCTCTGTGGTCTGCTCAAAATAAGGGAAGAAAAAGAGAGGCCTTGGCCCACAGACAGGAGCCTGCCACAATCTCAGGAGGGCAGGAGGATTTGCTCACCTTTCAGCACTCCAACTTCTTGTGACCTTCCTGCATGGCACAAGCACCAGCCTTGCAGCTGGCAAGGCCCCAGAGCCAAGGCAGAGAACGAGCCAAGGAGTGGAGGGCAAGAGTGCCCAGGGAAAGGAAGATCCCCTCCTGGCCAGGGCTCCAGTGTCCTGTGAAGGAGAGAAGGGGAAGCCCCATGGCAGGCAGCAGCCAAGTGCAGGCAGCTCAGGTGCCTCAGGTCACAGAGGACCTGGTGGCTCCCATGGTACTCTCCAAAAGCCCAGCCTGAGAGTGGAGCTGCAGCCTAGCCCTGGCACCATGCGGTGCCACCGCCAGCTCTGCCCTCCAGGGCAGGCACAAGTTGCCAACCAAGAGCTGCAGTGTGGGACCAGCAATGTTTATGGAGTGCTTCAGAGATGAGGAGTGTCACCTGTGTGCTAAATATTTCCCCAGCACTCTCGACTCGAGCAGCAGCCACGGATCTTGTATCTGCTCCTGCTGACCTCCAGCTGCTCGCCCAAGGCGTCACTCAACCTGCTTGGCACCCGTGCCAGGGCCTTCTCAGAAGGACAAGGAGGGAGCTGCTGCCACTGCAGCTCCTGCCAGCCACCAGCAGAGCAGTGACAGAGCACAGTCAGAGGAGGCTCAGGGATTAGCCCTGGTGAGCCCACACTTGGAATGCTGTGTCCAGTTGTAGGCTCCCCAGCTCAGCAGAGACAGAGAATCCAGAGCCATGAGGATGATGAAGGGAATGGAACATCTCTGCTGTGAAGAAAGGCTGAGAGCCCTGGGGTTGGTTAGACTGGAGAGGAGAAGGCTGAGAGAGGATCTGAGCAACGTCTGAGGGGTGCCAGGGTAAAGGAGCCAGGCTCTTTGTGGTGGTGCCCAGTGATGGAACAAGGAACAATGTGGACAAGCTGGAACCTAGGAAGTTCTACTTCAGCATGTTCCACCAACCCCCCAGCAGCACCCCCAGGCCACCCTGCCTGCAACCAGCCAGTGCCTGAAGCCCACCTGACCTTCTGTCCTGGGCACAGCTCCAGGCAGACTCAACAAGGTGCAGCACTCCATGCTTAAGCTGCACCTGCCCTGATGCTGTGCTGCCAGGGTGGGCACTCTGACAGTGCTTGGGGCCCAAGGACAGAAGAGAACAGCACCACACAAAGCCAAAGCAGTGTCACCACGAAGCAGTGCAGCCAGAGGCCAGGCAGCTCCTTAGGGCTCAGCACAATCAGAAGCAGGAGACAGTGGGCACCACCCAGCTCCTCTGCAGCCCAGGAGGGCATCTTGGGCTGGAAGGCCATAGGAGATGCCAGGGGAAACCCATGGCAGTAGGCATCCCACAGCTATAAGGACTCCCTGTGCCACAAGGACCACTGCAGCCCCAGGCAGATGACTGAGGGAGGTGCCCTGCCTGGGCACAGCCACAGCCAGGTGTGTGAGAGGGCCTGGAAGCTGGGCAGGTCACCACCACTGCCAGCTGCTCCTGACCATGGAGCAAGTGACTCAAAGTCACACATTAGAGACTGTTACTCAAGCCTTGAGCCTCTAAACTCTAAGCTGGAGACAAGCTTAGGACCAAGCCTGCTGCTCACAAGACCCCCGGACCTCACAGAGCTTCTCCTGCCCTCCTCTGCACAGAGCCAACTGAAACCAGAGGGGCAGAGATCTTGGAACATGGAACAGAAGAGGCCTGCAGAGCCACCTAAGGCACCATTTGAACTGGGAGCCAATATTCCCAGTCAGGGAGCATCCTGGGGACTGGGAGCATGCTGGGGACTGGGAGCATCCTGGGGACTGGGAGCATCCTACCAGCAGCTGAGGCCTCCACCTGCGAGAAGGCTCCGCAGGATGCTCCCTGCAGAGCTGCCTCTGTCCTGGCACCCTGCAAGGACTTGCAGCAGCTCAGCACAAGTGGCTTTGCCCTCCAAGCTGATCTGAGCTGGGAGAGCAGCAAGGAGGGCAGCAAGCAGGGCAGCTCTGGCCCATGGACGGCCCTGGAAGCTTTTCATAAAATCAAGCAGGCTCGAAGAGACCTCCAAGCTCAGCCAGCCCAACCTAGCACCCAGCCCTGCCCAACCAACCAGACCATGGCACTAAGTGCCCCAGCCAGGCTTGGCTTCAGCACCTCCAGCCATGGGCACTCCACCACCTCCCTGGGCAGCCCATTCCAATGCCAATCACTCTCTCTGCCAACAACTTCCTCCTAACATCCAGCCTAGACCTCCCCTGGCACANCTGCAGGGCTCTGCTACCCTCCAACAGCTCCACAGCTGCTCCTAGCTTGGTGCCATCTGCAAACTTACTGCTACTGCACTCAATCCTCTGGTCCAGATCATCAGTAAAGATACTGAACAGGACTGTGCCCAGCACTGATCCCTGGGGCACACCACTAGTGCCAGCTGCCAGCTGGATGTGGCACCATTCACCACTGCTCCCTGGGCCCAGCCCTCCAGCCAATTCTTGACCCATATCAGAGTGAATCTGTCCAGGCCACGAGCTGCCAGCTGTGCCAGGAGCTTGTTGTGGCAGAAAGCTTCAAAGGCTTTGCTGAAGTCCAGGTAGACTTCGGTCCAGGTTTTGCACTTGGGAGACCTCCACAAGAGGTGGCACAGGAGCAGCAGCTTGCTGTTGCAGAGCAGCCTGGCCCGGTGCCTCTGCAGAGCTCCTCTTGTCGGGACAAGCAGGTTGGCTCAGTGACTATTTGAATGATGACTCACCCCAACAAGCCAGGGCACCCTCCCCACCGCCCCCGGGCTGCTGACTGAGAGCTTGCCATGCAAATCCAGCAGGAAGCTGCAGCTCCCTGCTGAGGGCCGAGCTGCCCAGGCCTGGGCACTGCTGCAGGTCACACAGGACATGTCACCACAGCCTGGCTGCTCTGGGCTCCTCCCGCAGCTCCAAGCTGCTGCTGAAGGAGCTGCAATGGAGGACGTTCAGATTTGGTGGTGGGAAGTGACTGGGAGGGATGCTTGGGCAAAGCCTGCTGGTCACAGCCAAGCAGCTCTGTCTGCTCTCATGCCATGGGGCACAGCAGAGGATGCAGAGCAGGCTGCTGAAGGGCAGTGCTGGAAAGAGACTCTGCCTGAGCTGCAGCTCCTGCCCCCAGGACACAGCCAGCACGAGGAGAAACTCCTCTGTGAGGGTGCTGGAGCCGTGGAGGAGGCTGCCCAGAGAGGCTGTGGAGTCTCCTGCTCTGGACACCCTCAAGCCCCTCTGGATGCATTGCTGTGTGCCCTGCCCTGGCAGGGAGATTGGGCTGGAAGATCTCTGGAGGTCCCTTCCTACTCTCCTGTGATTCAAGGAGAAGGCAACAAGGAAGAGCCAACTGCATGCAACATTCCTGCTCTCCAGCACTTCCCAAGTGACTTTTTTGTGTCCTTTATTACCTGTGCTCTGCAGAACCAAGAGCCCAGCACAGCTCCTCTGCTCCCATGCCAGGCTGGGAGGCCAGCCCATGCCCTCCTGGCTGGTGGCACTCCTCCAGCCACTTCCACTTCTGTCACCAAGCACATGAGAGCCACAACCCGTGACGAGCCCTGGGGTAATTGCTGTATCCATTTCGAGGTCCTGCAGCCAGAGCAGTGCCTGTAACTCTAAACCCTCAACCTCTTCATACCCTGCTCGGTGATGAGGGAAACCCTGAGCAGCAGCAGCAGTGCTGCTGCCATCGATCTCACTGCCACCTGGGGCCTGGCCAGGGATGGCCAAACCTCACCAGGGGAAGAGAGGAGCAGGGCAGCTCCTCCGTGTGTCACTGACGGCAGTGCTGCTCAGCTCTTCCCTTGCTGCCCTCCCTGACCAGCTCCAAGGGCTGGGACACAGGCAGAGAGAAGCTGGGCAAGCAGAGCCGTGCCAGGACGTGGCTGCTGCTGGAGCATCCCAGGGACTGTTTACAAACGCAAGAGACAGAGGCCAAGCATTAAGCAATGCAGGGGGGCAGTGTCCTGCGAAGCAGCCCCGCAGCAGCTCCCTGCTATTTACAAAGGGCTCTCAAGGAAGGGTAAACATCCCAGAGACTGCTCCCAGGCCTTCCAACTCCCCCCGGCCTCTGCAGCAAGCAGCTTGGCTAAAGCAAGGAGCAGAGAGGCAGGAGTCCCTGCCAGACCTCAGCACCAAACCCTGCAGTTCTTCACCCCGAGCAGCCCTGCACACCGAGCCTGGGGCCGGCTCTGTGGCACAGGCACAGCCTGCAGAAGGCTCCACCTCAGCCCGCAGAAGCCTGACCTGCTTTTGTCTCCCCGTGCTGTGAGCTGGGCTCTGTTGCCATGGTGAAGGCTCTGACACATTTCGTTTTCCCACTAATTTCCTGCTGCACTGCAAGCTACTGATGCTCTGCACCTCGCTGCTTGGCAGTGCAGCAACCAGGATCCCCCCAGCACCCCCCCTGCAGAGGAGGAAAGGATCTGGCCAAGTGCTGCCCTTGCCTGGTGACTCTGCCAGCAGCCTTCCTGCAGCCAGCCTCGGGTACGCCTCTGCTAACCAAGGCCCCTCCTGCCTCACCTCTCTCAGGCTGGTTCAAGTCCTCTCAGGGCATGCAAGAGCTGCTGCACTCCTCAAGAGCTCATCCTGCAGCCTAAGCCCAGCTCAGCCCTGCAGAAGTCCAAGAGGTTTGATCAGCAGCCCAAAGGCTGCTCCAGGACAGCAGGGCACAGGTCTGGCCTGCACGGTCTCAGGGCACCCTGCCAGCCATGCATGCCCTGACAGCAGCTCCCACTCCTCCGCCTGGCAAGAGGCAGCAGTGCCCATCTCTGGGCTTTGCCAGCCTGGGTGTGCAGCTCTATTCTGAGCAGGGCAAGGTTCTACACTTCTCAAGTCAAACAGGAGTCTGAGGCCTGCCATGTCCCTCCACATGGATAAGAGGAATGCTCCCAGCTGCTTCCCAGCCCTGTTGGAGACACAAACACAGCAGTAGAGCCCTTCTGCTTCCAAAGGCATTCACTAACCTCACGTCCTGAGAGCAACCAATCAGCACATAAAGGCCAACAAGTTCCCAGATGTCCTCCAGCAGCTCCACAACTCTCAGCTGCAGCTTCCCCAGGGACAGTTTTTGGCTGTCCTGGTGCTGCTCCACAGGCTCTACCAGCACCTCTGCACAGCTGCTTCTTGCCAGCACCAGGCTCAGAGCAGAGCACAGAGGAGTGACCACTGCCACCAGAGCAGATGCCCTAAAGGGGACTCAGCAGCACAGGCCAGCAGGCAGTGGCCCCAAGCCTCTGAGAACCTGTGAGAGGGAACTGCCAAGGGGATCACCTTCAGAGGTGCATCTCACCCCTCACAGATTCACAGAACAAGTTGGGTTGGAAGAGACCTTTAAAGCTCATCCAGTGCCAACCTCCAGCCACGGGCAGGGACACCTCTCACCAGCCCAGGCTGCTCGAGGCCTCATCCAGCCTGGCCTTGTTCTCAAAGGTGGTGCAGCCTCAGACCCAACTCTGCCCTTGGGGCTCACTGCAGCACCCAACTTACACCTGACTGTCTCATGGCAGGGCAAAAGCAGTGATCCAGCTCTGTTCATGGTCCCAAACTAGGACCAGCAGCACCCAGACAAGCCACAGAAAGTGGAGATGAAGGCTCAGTGTCTACCAAATGACTCAGGAGCGCCCACGGAGTGGGAAAATACCTCCAGCCAGCCCCCACTTGTCTTCCTCCTGCAGGAGGGGAGCCTCAGCCTGCCTGAGCAGCACCAGGATTTGCTTCTGACTAAGCTCAGGTTTCCCCTCAGCTGCACATCCCCACAGCCCTGCCACAGACCCTTGGAGGTGGCTGCTGTCCTTGCCTCCCCCTCCTCCAGCAGTTCCTTTCTGTCTGGAGCATAGCCAGCAGAGAGGAAGAGTCTTGGCTTGCCTTTATCTTACACTCCCCAGCAGCTCAGGTGAAAAGTTACCTCTGCAGCAGGCAGCTATGGAAATCCTTGCAGGGAGAACAACCCAGAAGGAGGTTTTGTTGACTCCCATGAAACTGAGGAGCTGTACAACAGACAACCCCCTTCCAAGGCTGGGGATGCAGGAACAGAGATGGGCTTTGGGCAGCTGAGAATGTTCCTGAGTGGCTGGCTCTGTTGATGTCCAGATGTGCAAACAGCTGGAGGAAGACAGATTGAGAGTGGAGAGTGGGAAGAAATTCTTGGTAGGGAGGGTGAGGAGACACTGGCACAGGCTGCCCAGGGAGGTTGTGGAGCGTACAGAGGGAGGGTGAGGAGACACTGGCACAGGCTGCCCAGGGAGGTTGTGGAGCGTACAGAGGGAGGGTGAGGAGACACTGGCACAGGCTGCCCAGGGAGGTTGTGGAGCGAAGAAGGTCACATTCTGTGCTTCTGTGCTCCACAACCTCCCTGGAGGTGTTCAATGCCAGGCTGGGTGAGGCCAGTGGGAGGGTTGGCACTGTGAAAGCAGCTCAGTACTCAGAGGGGAGGATCTCTGCACCTCAAAACCTGCTGACTCCAGCTGCAGCAGACCCCAGCTAGACAGGAAGGTTCCTGCAGCACAGTTGTCTTCTGACCACCTGCTATGGAGAGAGCCTCCTGTCAGCCCTACAGCACATGAACCTGGCTGTGCTCCTAGCAGGCACAAGTCCACTGCACATCCAGGAGCTGCAGTGCCAGGAGCTCAGCCACCAGTGGCATCCTGCCAGGTTGATAACCCTGAAAGAGCCACTCAGGAGATCACACCCCCAGCAGCTCCAGAAGCACACCTCCAGAGGCAGGACTAAGCACAAGGACCAACACTCCTCTTCTTCAGCTGCTGTCAGTGCTGCTGAGCTGAATCTCAGAGCCAGCAAGCACGGGAAGGAGGTCACTGTCACCCTGCTGCAGGAGCTGGCCAAAAGGACAGAATGGTAGGGGGTGGAAGGGACCTCTGGAGATCCTGGAGTCCAATCCCAGGGTCAGCCAGAGAAGGTCACACAGGGGCACATCCAGGTGGGTTGTGGAAGTCTCCAGAGATGGAGACTCCACCACCTCTGGACAGCCTGTTCCTCCTCGAGTTCCTCCTCGAATCCAGATGGAGCTTCTGATGTCCCAGTCTGTGCCCATCACCCCTTGTCCTGTCACTGGGCACCACTGAACCATCCTCTTGGCACCCACCCTTGAAGTATTGCTCAGCACTGAGATGTCCTCAGGCTGCTCCTCTCTAGACTAAGCAGCCCCAGGGGCTCTCAGACCCTCTTCACCTCAGAGATGTTCCAGGCCCCTCAGCAGCTCTGCAGCATTTTGCTGATGCCTTCAGTGTCAAAGTAACCACAGAGGGCAGGATTAGAGCCCAGTGCCCCTGTGGTGGAGGGCAGACCTTCCCAGAGTGAAGCAGCCCAGCTGGCACCACAGGACTATTTGACCCAGAGGAGCATTCCCAGCCCTCAAGGGTAAGGTGAGCACAAAGCCTCTCCCCAAGAGGCAGCAAGGAGAAGTGAGCACAGGCAGTGGCAGTGGCCTGGCTGTGTAAGAACCGAGGCACAGGGATGAGCAGAGGCATTTTTTCAGCCAGCCCACAGCCCAGGAGATCCACAGAGCCAAGCCCAGCTCCTGCTGGAGGCAGGATCCGAGCAGGCAGCAACCTCTGCGCAGGAAGAGGCTGACCAGGAAGTGCCGCAGCTGGAGGCCAAGTCAGGCAGAGAGCAGCAACAAGCAGGCAGAGCTGCTTGGGTGAGGAAAAACCCTTCAGGTCCTCTCTGCAGCTATCCACCTGCACCTCCTCAGCCCTGAAAACACTTCACTGGGCCCAGCTCATCCTGAAGTGCTTCCAGCAGGACCAACTCTCTTCTGAAAGCCATTGGGAGGGGGCAGGAAGCATCCCTCTGCCTGCTGGGGGGGGCAGGCAGCACTCCCTGCTGCAGCTCCACCTTCTCTTCTCTGCTCAGCAGCACCAGGGGCTGTGCTCTAATGGAGCTCTGACACTCGTCCTGTGCCTGGCTCTCTGTCAAACCACTGCAGCCTCCAGCTCCCGGCCCGCAGTCGCAGGCTGATGCCCTACAGAGACTCCTTTGCTTCTAAATGGTCTTCAAACCTCACTAATTAATGCACCACAACTGCATTGGGTGCTCCAAGATGTGCAAGAGCTTCCAGCTGCCAAACCACCCCCCGAGAGCAGCAAAGGAGGCGATGCTGAGCGACCACAGCAGCACTCAACCAGCCTGAGAGCCTCTGCTCTGCTGAACCCCCACACCTGCAGCACTGCACCCAGCTCCGGGCCCCCAGCACAGGGAGGACATGAAGCTGTTGGAGAAGGTCCAAAGAAGGCCATGAAGATGATCAGAGGGCTGGAGAACCTCTCCTCTGGGGACAGGGGAAGGGTTGCTGAGCCTGGAGAAGAGAAGGCTTCAGGGAGACCTCAAAACAGCCCTCCAGAAGCTGAAGGGTTCCAGGAGAGCTGGGGAGGGACTTCTAACAAGGGCTGGGAGTGACAGGACAATGGACTGGAGCCTGAGGAGAGCAGATTTCAGCATCAACTCAAGTTAACACCCAGCATGGTGAGGCACTGCCCAGCCCCTCCAGCCCATGCTGTGAGCAGTGGTGCTGAGCAGAGCTCAGCTCCCCGGCACAGGCAGCAGTGCTGAGCTATTTCTGAGCACACAGAGTGTCAGCTCCACTGGCCGTGGGAGTTTGTTTGTGTGGGTTAGGATGATGAGACTGCTCTGAAACTTGGCTGAAGCCACAGAATTCCCTTTTTATGGAACCCCTTTGATGGCCATTTAACAGAGAGGGTGAGGTTCAGCCTCAGCTGCAGAGACTTGGGGTCAGAGTTACCAGAGAAAGACACATGGTGACTAACAATGAATCAGCCTGCAGTGGCTTCTTCAGCTCAGCAGCACACAAACCCCCTGCACAAGGCTCAGCAGAGGCCCTCTCTGTGCCACAGGGACTCCAGGAGCACCTCACATCTGGAGACAGGCTGGAAGAGTTGGGGTTGTTTAGCCTGGAGAGAAGGCTCCAGGGAGACTTTAGAGTAGCCTCTCAGTACCTGAAAGGGCTCCAGGAGAGCTAGGGAGGGACTCTGGATAAGAGCTGGGATGAGAGAGGATGGACTGAACCTTGAAGAGGGCAGATTGAGAGTGGAGATGAGGACAAATTCCTGACAGTGAGGGTAGGGAGACACTGGCACAGGTTGCCCAGGGAGGTTGTGGATCACAGACAGGGACAGTGAGGAGACACTGGCACAGGTTGCCCAGGGAGGTTGTGGAGCACAGATCCCTGTGACCAAAGATCACATTCTGTGCTTCTGTGCTCCACAACCTCCCTGGAGATGTTCAAGGTCAGGATGGATGAGGCCTTGAGCAACCTGTGCTGGTGAGAGGTGTCCCCTGCCCATGGCAAGGGGCTGGAGCTGGATGAGCTTTAAGGTCCCTTCCAACCCAACCCATTCCATAAGAATTTCCAAACTGCTCCATATCAACCCCTGCCAGCTCTGGCAGGAGACACAACCTATGCCCTGCTGGTGCCCCCTCAGCTGACAGCAGCACCTCCTTGGTGACAGCAGGACTGGCAGCACCTCCTGCACTCACAGGGGAAGCCACAACTGGCACCAGAATCTCCTCAGCCAGGATCTGCAGCTTCTGCTCTGCTGGCAGCACTGCAGCCACTTCCTGCAGCTTCCCTTTCACAGGAAAACCAGGCCTGGCTGTGCTGGCAGCAGGCAGCAGAAGGGCTGAGCTGGCAGCCAGGACTCTGCTGCAGCTGCACAAGGCTGTACACGACCCAGCCAGCACCTGGGGAAGAGCTGAGCTGCTGCTGCCTTTCCACCCAGATCCAACAGCTAAGGAGCCCAGGCCCCCTGCAACGTGATGCTGCTTCCTTCTGTCCTTCCAGTGTGCTTCCTCCTTCTAACACAAACAAGGACACAGGCTCCAGAACCCCCTGCAAGGCCTCCTCAGCATCACCAACCCCTTGTGAGACACCTATCAAGAAAAGAGGAACCAAATCCTTTGTCACAGCCATCCCCTTCCTGCTCCCGGGCAGCAGCAGCTGCTTCTCCCAGGGGCACTTTCAGTACCTGCTGACCAGACCCCAGCACCTTTCTCCTCCAGCCTTGCCTGGTCTCCTGCCCTAGCAGCCCCAGAGCTCCAGCACAGCCAACATTTGGGAGGACAGGAGGCTGGAGAGGTGGGAGGCAGCCAGGCTGAAGAGATGCAGAGGATGGACTCACCCCCAATTAAGCTAATAGCAAGGCAGCAGGGAAGGAGGTGCTAATTATCCCCTAGACTACTCCTCCTTGGAGATGGCTCAGCACAGGGCAGGTGTCAGGAGCTCACACACACACCCTGGCCCCACCAGAGATGCCCATGGCCAGCTGGCCCAGTTTCTACCTGCCAGCCCACCCAGGAGCAGCTGGTGTCAGTCCCAGTCCTACCCTGGCACTCATCTCTCACTACAGCAAGAAGGCTGCAATGAAGCTCCTGAGGTTAGGACCTGAGGCAATGCTTCCATGAGGTTTCAGACACCTTCCTCCCTCCTATCCCCTCTGTGGCATCTGTGCCCACTTCTGGCTTTTTGGTTTTCAGTCCAGCTCCCCAAACAGGACCTGCAACACAACTCTGCTGTGCAGACAGGCGATGGGAAGGAGCAGCAAAGCAAGCAGGGATTGGTGATCTGCCAGCAGCAGGGCAGGTGAAGCACCAAGGGACAACAAAACTGAAGAGAATCATTTCAGAAGGTGAGCAGGAGAGGCCCTGGCACAGCTCCTCATGAAACCAGCAGCTCCCATTCACCAGGGCACTGATGAACCATGGCCCACTGGCACTCGGCCTGCTCGGGACCCTTGGCACATTGGGAAGCAATCTGTGGCCACCCTGCAGCCATGTGCCTCACTCTGGCACCCTGCATGCAGGGAAGGGCAGGACAGAGCAGTCGCCAAGGCTGTGCCACACAGCAGGCTGAGAGAGCTCCACAGGCTAGCAGAACTGCAGACAGGCTGGAGAGGCTTCTGCACCTCCTGCACCCAGCGAGCAGAGCTGCCCAAGTGAGCCCCACTCCTGCCAGGGCAGAGCTCAGCTACCAACCAGTTCTGCCCCTGGAGGTCTCTCCTGGTTTTATGTGCCACAGCACCTCCAAAGATTCCAGCCCAAACCTCATCCTGACAGTGACCCCAACTGCTCCACAGTGTCTCTGTGCTGGCTGGGAGTAGCCTCTGAACGAAGTAGCTCAGAGCAGCCTCCTGCTCTCCAGGCAAGGCTCAGCTGCTTAACCTCACCCAGCAATCAGCCTCACTCCAGCCTCCCCTCAGCTGTGCAGGGAGGACAGGATAAGGCTGAAGTTCTGCATCATGGTCTAAGGAAACCACACCAGGCAGCCTCGAGAGAGAGGCCTCTGCACAGCTGCTCACACCTGGGGAAGGAACAGCAACAGCAGAGAGCCTCCAGCACTGCACAGCAGCAGCAATCCCTCTCCTCCCTCCTCAGCAGCTCCTGCAGACTGAAACCACATTTAGAGAGCACAGGCAGAAAAGTGCTCCACAGTGTGCCCACAGCCCTCTGCCAGCCTTCACCCACCCACCCTCATGGAAAAAGGTGGCACCAGAAACCACTCCAGGGGCTCAAAAGGGCTGGAATTCTACTGGAGTCACTGGGATGACTTCTGACTGGAAAGTGGGTGGGAAGCAGCTCAGTAGGTCACCAGGAAGGCTTTCAGGGCAGAAAGAAGAAAAGGTTTTCTTGTGAAAGATGAGAGGAGACAAAGGAAAGGAGGGCAGAAGGAAGGAGAGGAAGGAGTGATGCAGGGAGGTGCCCTGCAGGTGCCCATTAATCTCGGTCAGAGAAGCAGCTCCAGCTCTGGTCCAGCCTTGGGGACATCTGTCACAGCAGCACCAGGTGCCAGCTCTGCAGGCCCAGGGACCCGATGCAAAGCTGCTGGCCTGGGCAGTGCAGAACCGTCCCCTGTGCCCCCACTGCCCCGGGTCCAGCAGGGCCAGTGAGGACTGCAGGCCTGCTGCCCTCTGGGATGGTTAACATTCCCTTGCACTGCAGTCCCACCACTGCTGGCCCACATTCCACTTGGGAAATGCAGTTGGATGTAAACTCTGCTGCTCTGTGCTCAGGGTGTGCCAGGCTGCTGGAGCCAGGCACGATCTTCCCCAGTCCCCACTTCCCACAGGGCTGCAGAAGCCCCAGGCCTTTAGCAGAGGACAACAGGCACCAGCCCAGCCCTTGCCTGTCTTTTTTAGGGAAAAGGGGAGGCCAGGCAGGAATGCTGAGGCTGTTATCCTCAGAGGCCCTGTCAAAGTCCACTCAACCTGGTAAATGTCCAGAGGAATGGAAAACAGACTCCAGCACCTCACCAGCAGCCCACTCCAGAACCCCCAGGCAGCAGCCAGCCCCAGCCTGGGCAGCTGTTAGCTGCACCACCTTGAGAAGGTCTCAGAAGCCAGAAGACATCTCCAAGCTCACAGAGAGGCTCAGGCTGGGATTCCTCTGCAGGCAGCAGCCCAGCCCAGCTCCCGAGGAGGGGCCAGAGCAGCTCTTCTCCCCGAGAACGTGACTCGGGGTCAGGTCTGCGCAGGGATTTGGTGGCTATATTTGAACACTGCCCAGCTCCTCTGCGCTGGATCAGCCCTGCCAGGGGCTGCCAGCAGGCTCAGCCACCCGGCCCAGAATTCCTCCAGCTGGCTAAAAAGAGACAGTTCTGGCCAAAGCTTCCCTTTCCCCCAGGTCGTTCCCACGAAGCGGAGCTGTTAGCAGCACGGCCTCGATGAAAGGCAGCGCCCAGCAGCGCTGCTCTGCGTTCCCACTGCCACCCAAACCCCTTCCACACGGATTCATCCTTTCCAACCCACTTTCCACCGACGCCTCCACTCTGACCTCACGAGTCCCAGAGCTGGAAGCAAGCAGCTCCTCTCTCCTTCCCCACTCCTCACCCTGAGTCAGAGGCTAAGGCCCTGTCAGCGCAGGAAAAGTACTGGCACAGCAGGCACAAAGCCACCCCTCTGCTCACACTGCTACGGGCTGGGATTTGGAAGGAAACCTGACCTCAGAGCTGAGAAAGCTTCCAGGTCAAGTTTCAGCTCCCAGCTCAGCCCTGCGGGCAGCAGCACAGCCGAACAGAGGGCAGCTGTTCCAGCCCAGGTATTTCCCCGGCCCCAGCAGTCCTGCGGGATCGAACCTCCTCCTGGCAGGGAGAACACTCCTTCAGCTACCACCCCTCCTGCTACCACCCCTCCAGCACATAGAGTCACAGAGTCAGCCAGGCTGGAAGAGACCTCCAAGCTCAGCCAGCCCAACCTAGCACCAGCCCTGCCCAATCAACCAGACCATGGCACTAAGTGCCACAGCCAGGCTTGGCTTCAACACCTCCAGGCACAGCCACTCCACCACCTCCCTGGGCAGCCCATTCCAATGCCAATCACTCTCTCTGCCAACAACTTCCTCCTAACATCCAGCCTGAACCTCCCATGGCACAGCTTGAGGCTGTGTCCCCTTCTTCTGTCCCTGGCTGCCTGGCAGCAGAGCCCAACCCCACCTGCCTACAGCCTCCCTTCAGGCAGCTGCAGACAGCAATGAGCTCTGCCCTGAGCCTCCTCTTCTGCAGGCTGCACACCCCCAGCTCCCTCAGCCTCTCCTCACAGGGCTGTGCTCCAGGACCCTCCCCAGCCTTGCTGCCCTTCTCTGGACACCTTCCAGCACCTCAACAT
Organism: Tricholaema leucomelas; assembly: GCA_013400475.1. NCBI lineage: Eukaryota > Metazoa > Chordata > Aves > Piciformes > Lybiidae > Tricholaema lacrymosa > Tricholaema leucomelas. Next base: position 141,032 of record WAAF01008390.1, read on the forward strand.
CTCTCTGGAATTCAGGATCCCAGAACTGGACACAGCACTCCAGGTGTGGCCTGAGCAGTGCTGAGCACAGGGGCAGAAGAACCTCCCTTGTCCTGCTGGCCACACTGCTCCTGAGCCAGCCCAGGATGCCAGGCCTGCCTGAAGCCAGCAAACCTCCTGCAGTCACTTCATGGCAGCAGTGAGGAGTGAATGCTGCTGTTTGGCAAAGCAGGAGCCTGTGGAGCTCAGCATCCTCTGCCGTCGCCCAGTGCCAGAACCCAGACCTGGCCACACTCAGGGGGCCCCAAGGTACTCCTGTGTGGTGCTGACCTGCACAAAAGCCAACCCCTCCCCACCAAAGGATGGGCTCTGCTCAGGACCTGCCAAGCTCCAGACTCAGCACCACTCAGCAGCGGCCCTGACTCAAGGGGGGAGGCTGAAATCAGAGCCACAGGAGAGACCTCTGCTCAAGAGACTCAGCCTCCTGCAACTGAAGCAGCTGAAGTCACCACCTCAGCTTTCAGCAGCAGCTTTAGGAGGGGGACAACAGCAGCTAAGCCCCGACCACAGCAGCAGTTGGGGCACAGGCTGTCAGATTTGGCACTTGAAGGCAGAGACAGGCCAATGTAACCCAGCTCTTTATGGAACTGTCCAAGAGGTGGAAAGGAACTGATTTTTAACTAGCCCCTGAAACTTATCTTCCCTCTCACCCGGGCAGAAAGCCAAAGTTGCACCAAAAATGCAACTGGACTCACCCCAAGGTCTCACCACAGCCTGACTCCTGAAACCCACAGAGCACAGGAGCCCAAGGCCCTCCGCGGCCTGGCTGCAGCACGTCCAAAGCACTCCCGCAGCAGCCAAGGGCAGGGGAGCTGCAAGGGCCAGGGGGATGCAGCCAGGACTTACCTGCTCGCCTGGCCCTGCTTTCACCCTCATCTGCACCCCGCAGCAGCTCCTGGCCGAGTGTGGGCACTGCACGGGGGGATGCAGCAAGCCCACCCCTCTCAGAGCAGGGAGTGACAGCAAACCCACGGCTGCTGCAGCGAGGTTTACCCTCCTCACGGAGCTCCTGCCCTGCTCCAAGAACTAAAGCAGCAGCCGAGGCTGCTGACCAGGAATGAAGCCCGAGTCTGGAGTCCCCTGCACGGCAGAAGCCCTCCCTCGTGAGCCCCTTCTCGCCGTGCTCCCTGCGGTTTGTCTCCCGGCCCCAGACGGCTCCGAATCGTTTCTTCGAGCCTTCCTTCACGGGAGGCTGCCGGAGGTGCCCTTTACGTCGGATGGCATCCCCCCGACCCCCGCACACTCGGCTCTGGCTCTTCCATGGTTACCCAGGGAGAAGGAGCCAAATGGAGAGCGGATCAGCCGCAGGACCGCCCGTGACAAAACCCCGCCGAGGGCGGCAGGGAGCTTCGCCCGCCGCGGTGCCACCGAACCCGCGGCCGAGGCGAGGGGCCCGCTGACAGCTGCCGCGGCTGCCCTCCTGTGCGGACCCACCGCCACGCGAGGAACCGCACTTTCTGCGGCCGGACACCGACCACGGCGCAGGGCAGCCAGCACGGCAGGCCCCGGGTAGCTCCGACGGGCCCCGGCCGAGCCGTTCGCGGGCCGGGGGCCGGCCCCACGCCCGGCGGGCCGGGTTGCGCTCCCCGGCAGCCCCTTTCGGCGGGCTCTCGGTGCCGGCAGGCCCAGACCGCGAGTTTAAAGAGACCCCACGCGTGTCGGGCCGCGGAGGGCCGCTCACCTTGGCTCGGGTCACCAGGTGCGTGGCCAGCTTCACCACGGCGAAGTTGCCCTTGCCGATGGTCCGCTCGATCTCGTAGTAGCCGATGCGGGCGGGCCCGGGGGGCCGCGGGGGCGGCGGGGCCGGGGGCAGCCGCGGGGCCGGAGCGGGCCCCCCCGCGCCGCTCGCCGCCGCTGCAGCCGCCGCCGCCGCCGCCATCTTGTTGCGAGGAGCAAACCCCCCCCCTCGGGGCTGCGGCACCGCGTGAGCTCATCCGCGGGGGGGGGCAGGGGGCGGGCGGCTGCCATGACAACCCCGCGGGGCGGTGCCCTGACGCCAGCGCCGCCGTGACGCAGCCCCCGCGCGTCACCGCCCGCCGCCGCTCCCCATTGGCTGCCGGGCGGGGCAGGGCAGGGCGCCCCCGCGTGGCAGGGAGGGGGAGCAGCACTGTGGGTTCGAGGTGAAATGGACAAGAACAGGAGAAGGGGGCGCGGGCGAGCCCCGGTCCTGCCGCCGTGACGTCACAGCTCGGTGCTGACGTCACCTAAAGGCGCCCTTCCGGTCAGCGAGGACTCCCGGCCTCGAGGGAGTGGCGGAGGACGGGATGGTTTCGCAGAGCAGGCCTCGAGGTCGCTGGGCAGGCCTTACCCCGCCTGGCCGGAGAGAGAATGACGCCTCTGACGTCACGGCCGGGAGAATGACGTCATCGCGAAGCGGCCGCTGCCGGGCGCCGCCTAGAGGCCGCTCCGAGCTGAGCGTTGGGCGGGACTTCCGACAGCGCGGCCGGAAGCGGCTCTGTGGGGGCGAGGAGCAATTGGCTGCTGGCGGCGCCGGAAGCGGAAGCTGTGGCGGCGCAGGCGCGGTGTGAGCCCGGGCCGAGGGGAGGGAGGCGCCCGCCCGAGAGCGCCATGGAGTCGCGGGGGGAGCCGCAGCCGCCGTGAGTCCGCCGGGACAGGCCCAGCCCCACTAGGGCAGCCACCGCTAAGCTGCTGTCATCTACCCGCCCCGCGGAGCACGGGCTCGGGCCGCGCCCTGCGGCGGAGCTCCGAGGGGGTCCCCGCCCTGCGAGAGGGCTCCTTCCCCCCCATTGCAGGGAGGGCTGGGCGCGGGAGGCCCGGGAGGAGGCTGCCTCCGGCACCGCCCCGGGCGGCGGTCTCGCCGTAACGGCGATGGAGGAGGAAGAGCTGCTCTGGCAGAGCGGGTGCGGCGGCGGGAAGCCGCCCGCGATGAGCGGCACTTGGGGTCGGGGGAGGAGGCCCGCGGCTGTCACCTCTCCGCCCAGTGAGGGCCAGCTCCCTTTCAGCCCGGCGCCTTCGCCTCGATGTCACGGCAGCCCGGGGCTGCTGCTCGGGCGTGTTTGGCCTGCGGGAGAAGCGCCGGGCTTTGCGCTGGCCCGGGGCGGGCACTGGAAGCGGGAGCCCGCTGTCCGATGCTCTTCCCGATTGAGATCCATTGGGATCACTGCCGCTGTGATGCGCTGGCCCCTGAAACCAGATAATCCACCTGCACAGCGGAGCTCAGTGGCTGTAAGCTGGATATCTGCATACTAATAGGGGCTAATCCTCAGGCTGTTGGCATTTATTATTGCGGCGTTAGAGCCGCGGGTGGCTGAGGGCTGCTTCTGCATCCCCAGACACCAGCTCCTTGCCTGTTAGGACGCTGGGGTCATGCCCCAGGACTTCCAGTGGGTCGACATAAAACGACCTGAAAGGGCTGGGTGCTAGGTTGGACTGGATGATCTTAGAGGTCTCTTCCAACCTGGTTGATTCTATGATGACTCGTGGAGGACTGCAGAGTCACTCTGGCAGGCGTGTGTGCAGTAACAGGTCTTTAATTGTCAGCCAGGAGTCGACCCTCACAGGATGGGGCATGGATTGTCCCCTGTGAGTGGCAGGAAGTGTTCTGGTTTCTGGCCAGCCCAGTGCCAGCCTCTAGAAGTGGCTTCTCTGCCGTCCTCTCTCCGCAGGAACAGCATGAGCCAGGGCAGCTCCAACCCAGCCGCGGTGCCACACGCTGCTGAAGATATTCAAGGAGATGACAGGTGGATGTCACAGGTGAGGCTGGACAGGGGTCATGCAAGGTTGCATCTTCTTTCTGGCTGCCCCTCAGAGCCACAGAAGCTCTGCTGCCCCGAGGCTGGCTCTAAGCCTTTGTCTGGTGGTGGCAAAGCGAGGCTCAGAGCAGAGTGGCTGCATGACCTGAACGCTGCCCTCTGAAGCAGGTGCTCCAGCTGGCCCATGAGGCAGGGGAATTGCCAGCCCCTTTGTTAAGCAAAGTGCAGAGCAGAACTTCCCAGCAGGTGGAGGGAATGACAGAGGGGAGGTGTTGGGGCTGCCTGTTCCTGGTTGCTGCACATCCGTTCGACAAGCACCGGAGGTCACTGTCTGCAGTGACTGATTGCTGATAGCTCTGGTCTGTAGTTGCTGTGTCCAGCAGGCTCAGACATGCCTGGCCTGTGGAGGAAAGATGCTCCTCTCACCACCAGCTGGGTGGTTGCTGGGGTTGTGTGGTTGGGAGGAGTGCCCAGCAGTTCATGGGTTAACCCAGAGAAGAGTGACGGAGGGGATGGCAGCAGAGGAAACTGGTTAGGCAGCTGTCCCTGTCCCTCCTGCAGCAGGGACTGGGCTGATCAGGTGCTAATCACCTTGCTGCTTGCTTTTCACAGCACAACAGGTTTGTTCTGGACTGCAAAGACAAGGAGCCCGACGTGCTCTTCGTAGGGGACTCCATGGTGCAGCTGCTGCAGCAGTATGAGGTATTGCTGGGCAGGAGGCTGGGAGGGCTGTGGGAATTGGAGCACTTTGCTCTAACCCAGTATCAGCTGCTCATGTGTGCTAAGGACAGCTTCTGCTGTTCCAATTTTCCTGCCAGCCCTTCAGGTTTGTTCTGCTGCTTCTTTACCTACCCAGGGCTTGTGCAAAGCTTTGCCTGTTTGTAAGCCGTTTGCTGTCTCTCCCCGAGGCCATCACTGCCCTCCTCCATCCTGGCACAAGTACACAGCCTCTTGCTGCTTCCCTGAATCTCAGCTTCCAGACTCCTCCTGAGTTCTCCATCTTGCATGGCCAGAACACATCTGACCCCCTGGCACTGGGGGTGTAGCAGGCAGTGGCACCTTGGCCTTAAGGTCTGTTGAGGCAGCAAAGAGCTCTGCTGCTCCAGCCTGGTGGCATCTGGGCAGATTTGCTTTGGCAAGAGCTGCTCCTCTCTGCTAGTTTGGTTACTGGGTGATGAAAAAGATCCCTTCAGATCACAGATCTTTGTGAGGTTTCCTGTGCTTGAGGAAGCTCAGGACATGGGAGCCTGCTGCAGATCCAGCACTCTCTGTGATGACTTGGGCAAAGAGCTGCTCGAGGGAACATCCTCCCCTGGGGCCGATGCTGAGTGCTAGAAGCTCAGCAGCAGCAGCTCCATCTGCTCTGCGACCCCAGCAAAGCCTCACCTTGCCTTAAATACCCTCTGTGGAGGTGAAATTTGAGAGGAGGTCTCCTGGCTGCTACTCTTGGTGTCCCTGGGGACATCTCTTGCCTGTGTAGTGCCTTTCTGGCAGGCCAGGATGCTGCTCTGAGGTGCAGATTGCTTTCTGGTTGCAGATCTGGCGAGAGCTCTTCTCACCGCTCCACGCTTTGAATTTTGGCATCGGTGGAGACACCACAGGACATGTTCTATGGAGGCTGAAGAATGGTGAACTGGAGAACATTAAACCCAAGGTACCAGCAGAAAACTGAAGTGGGCAGCCCTGTGCTGGCTTAGGAGAGAGCAGTGCAGAAAAGAGTGAGCCAGTATCTGAAGGGGGCCTGCAGGAGGGCTGAGGAGGGACTATTGCCGAGGTCTTGCAATGACAGGACGAGAGGTAATGGGTTTGAACTGGCAGAGGGGAGACTTAGCCTGGATGTTAGGAGGAAGTTCTCTACAGTGAGGGTGGTGAGACACTGGGATGCCCAGGGAGGTTGTGAGTGCTTCCTCCCTGCAGGTGTTTAAGGCCAGATTGGATGAGGCCTTGAGCAACCTGCTCTAGTGGGAGGTGTCCCTGCCTATGGTGGAGGGTTGGAGCTGGATGATCCTTGAGGTCCCTTCCAACCTAAACCATTCTGTGATTCTCTAAGTCAGCATGGATTTACAAGGGGCAGATCCTGCCTGGCCAACCTGCTGTCCTTCTATGCCAAGATCACCTGGCTGCTGGATGAGGGCAAGGACGTCAATGTTGTATTCCTAGACTTTGGAAAAGCCTTTGATAGTGTTCCCCAGGAGATTCTTGTAGACAGATTGGCTACTCATGGCTTGGCTGAGCACACTGTCTGCTGGATAAGGCACTGCTGGGCAGGAGGGCCCAGAGAGTGGTGGTCAGTGGAGTTCAATCCAGCTGGTGGCTGGGCACTGGTGGTATTCCTTGGGGATCCATTTTGGGACCACTTCTGTTTAACATCTTTATTGACAACCTTGATTCAGGCACAGAGAGTGTCAGCAGTGAGTTTGCAGATGACACCAAGTTAGGTGGCAGTGCTGATTTGAAAGAGGGTAGACAAGTTCTTCAGAGGGACTTGGATAGGCTTAGATCAATGAGCCACCACGAATGGGGTGAGTTTCAACAAGACTAAATGCCAGGTCCTGCACTTGGGTCACAACAACCCCAAGCAATGCTGCAGGCTTGGGGCAGTGCGGCTGGAGAGCTGCTGGCAGAAAAGGATCTGGGGGCTGTAATAGACAGGAGCTGAATATAAGCCAGCAGTGTGCCCAGGTGGTCAAGAAGGCCAAAGGCATCTTGGCTGGCATTAAAAATGCTGTGGCCAGTAGGAGCAGGGAGGGGATTGTCCCCTTGGACTCAGCTCTGGTGAGGCCACACCTTGAGTGTTGCGATCAGTTTTGGGCACTGCCATACAGGAGAGAGATGGAGGTGCTGGAATGGGTCCAGAGGAGGGCAACAAAGCTGGGGAAGGGCCTGGAGAATAAATCTGATGAGGAGTGACTGAGGGAGCTGGGGATGGATAGAGTGAGGCAGAGGAGGCTGTGGGGAGACCTCATTGCTGCCTACAGCTACCTGAAGGGACACTGTGGAGAGGATGCTGCTGGGCTCCACTCACAGGTAATTGGAGACAGAACAAGGGGGACTGGCCTCAAGCTGAGGCTGGGGAGGTTTAGATTGGACATAAGGAAGAAGGTTTTTCACAGAGAGAGTGGTCAGGGACTGGGATGAGCTGCCCAGGGAGGTGGTGGAGTCACCCACCCTGGATGTGTTTCAGGCTGGTTTGGACGTGTGCTTAGGGATATGGTTTAAAGTGAATCCTGTAGAGTAAGGTTCTAGGTTGGACTTGATGCTCCTGAGGAGCTTTGTCAGCCTGCATGTTTCTGTGATTCCCTTTGAGCAGCCCTTGGCACCAGGCACCCATTAGGTACCACAGTGTGTTGGGCCCACCCAGACCTGTTTGGGCACAGAGCTACACATCCCCTGCAGGAGGTTGTTTGTTCAGGTTGCAGATGGGAGGATGTCATCCAGAAATGGAGGTGACCTCCTTGTCCTGGTGAAAGTGGTGGTCAGGCCTATGACTGAGCAGAGCTGGCTGCAGTTTGGAGTGCAGGTGTCTGTCCAGCCTGGGATGCCTTCTTGGCCTCCAGAGAGGAGCAGTGTGGCCAGCAGGACAAGGGAGGTTCTTCTGCCCCTGTGCTCAGTACTGCTCAGGCCACACCTTGAATGCTCTGTCTAGTTCTGGGCTCCTCCATTGCAGAGAGATGTTGAGGTGCTGGAAGGTGTCCAGAGAAGGCCAGCAAGGCTGGGGAGGGGCCTGGAGCACAGCCCTGTGAGGAGAGGCTGAGGGAGCTGGGGGTGTGCAGCCTGCAGAAGAGGAGGCTCAGGGCAGAGCTCATTGCTGTCTGCAGCTCCCTGCAGGGAGGCTGTAGCCAGGTGGGGTTGGGCTCTGCTGCCAGGCAGCCAGCAACAGAAGAAGGGGACACAGCCTCAAGCTGTGCCAGGGCAGGTCTAGGCTGGATGTTAGGAGGAAGTTGTTGGCAGAGAGAGTGATTGGCATTGGAATGGGCTGCCCAGGGAGGTGGTGGAGTGGCTGTGCCTGGAGGTGTTGAAGCCAAGCCTGGCTGGGGCACTTAGTGCCATGGTCTGGTTGATTGGCCAGAGCTGGGTGCTAGGTTGGGCTGGATGAGCTTGAAGGTCTCTTCCAACCTGGCTGATTCTGTGATTCTGTGAAGGGGTGGTGTAGTGTTTGATAAAGGGTTAGTGAAGATGCTGGGTGGTGTGGTGAAGATCAGGCTCCCGCTCTCAGCCTGCTGTTTAACCCTTCACAGTCCTTTTAGACAATCCTGGCCCAGCCCTGGAGGAGCTCAGGCTGTGCTGTACAGCTCTGCCTTCCCCTTTCTGAGCACTGCAGGCTCCAGCTGTTTTGGCCAAGGGGTTCTGAAATGGGGTGGGAAAAGCTCCAGCAGCACCAGTTCTTCATCCCTGCAGCTCTTCAGCAACTGGCATAGCTGCCAACTGTAGGCCTCCTGCAGTCTGGTTTAAGCCTCCAGCCTGGCTCGGCCTGCAGCTGGCTGGTGGCAGATGATGCCTGGGCAGGGCTGTCAGGGTCAGCACTCCCACTCTGACCTGTTGTGGGAAAGCTTCAGACCTTTTCTTTCCTCCTAGGTCATCGTGGTTTGGGTTGGGACCAACAACTACGACAACACAGCAGAAGAAGTAGCAGGTGGGATCGAGGCGATCGTGCGCCTGATAAATACCCAGCAGACACAGGCCAAAGTGATCGTGCTGGTAGGTGTCCCTCGTGTCCCTGGAGTGACAGTAAAGAGCTCTGAGCAAGGGCTTGGTAGGTGTCCCTCGTGCCCCTGGGGTGACAGCAAAGAGCTCTGAGCAAGGGCTGTGCCCAGGACTCATACTGGGCAGAGCAGCTCTGTCTCTGCCTCCCTGCTGGCACCTTCTGTCCTGCCAGGGATCATCCCCTTAGTGGTGTTGCTGTCCCATCTAAAAGTGTTGTTGAAGTTGTCCTGGTAGGAGAACAGTACCTGCCTGGGGCCGGGCTGGCACTGGGAGTCCTGGCTGGCCTCCTTGTGTTGGCAGCTGAGTGGTGCCTCTCAGTGAGGTGTTGGGAGATGGCAGGAGGTGAGAGGTGTTAAGGGGTGAGGAAGGCTGTGCCTTGCCGGCTGTGCCTTGCCGGCTGTGCCTGCAGCTCTCTTGGCCCTCTCAGCTGCACCTCAGCTCGGTTCAGAAGGGACAAAGTGACCCAAGGGCCAAAACTCCTCTCATCTCACAGCCTCAGCTGGCACAGGGAGTGGGCACTGCTGTTCCACCGGGGCCGTGCGAGCTCCTCTTTGCCTCCCTCCTGTGCCAGGGTTTGCTACCTCGCGGTGAGAAGCCAAACCCCCTGCGGCAGAAGAACGCCAAGGTGAACCACCTGCTGAAGAGCTCCCTGCCCAAGCTGCCCAACGTGCAGCTGCTGGACGTGGATGCTGGCTTCGTGCACTCGGATGGGACCATCTCCTACCACGACATGTTCGACTTCCTGCACCTCACCGGGGGGGGCTACGCCAAGATCTGCAAACCCCTCCACGAACTGATCATGCAGCTGCTGGAAGAGACCCCCGAGGAGAAGAGAGCTGCCCTGGCCTGAGCAGCTGCCCTGGCGTGAGCAGCATCACCCAGCCCATCAGATCAGTTCTGTCACTGGCACTACAGAATCCTTCTTTCTTAAAGCACTTTCCATGGTAGAATGTGGCCGGAGGCTCGTCCCTAGTGTTTGGAGGGGGAAGGCTCATCCTTAACTGGTCTGTGCACACCTGAGGGCCGGCTTGCTTGGTTTTATTGCAGGAGGAAATTAGCTGGAGGAGAAGAGTTTTACTTTTAAACCATTCCTCATTTCAACCAAGAACAGGACTCTCGCTCTGTGCCCCTCCCGTGTCTCGTTGCTCTGTGGTTGTCCTACTGCCCCCTGCAGCCTGTGTGCCTGCCCCGCTGCTCCCGGGCACCTCGCTCTGTCTCAGCCTGCCTGGCAACAAGAATCACATTCCACTGGCCAAAGGCCACAGCAGGTGAATTTTTCCAAACCTGGCCCCACCTTTTTGTGGCTTTTTTTTTTTTTTATGGGGGGGTTGTTTTTTCCTTTGTTCTTTTGTTCTCCAGGGGGTTTGAGCTGCCCCCATCTTGCCCTCTCAAACTGGAAGTCAGAAGCTTAACCAAGCAGAGGTTTAACCCAGCTCCTCTTCCGCTCCCAGGCTCTTCTTCTCATGCTTCTCTCTCCTCCCATGCAGCCTTCCCCAGGGCCCTGGTTGCTGCTGGCTGTCCTCCTCCACTCCTCTCCCCGTGGGGTGGTGCTGGCTTTTGGCAGCTGCTCGGGTTAGGATTTTAACTGCCCAGTAAACAGCCACTTCCTCACTGCTCTCATCCCACCGAGCTGCCTGTGCCACAGAGCCTCTTGCAGTGCTTTTCCTCCTTCTTTTGGCTTTTAAGTATGACTCTTAGATCTCTTTTTTTTTTCCCTTCAAGGGCACCCTCACAGCAGCCCCTCTCTGCGAGGCCTAAGTCACTCCTGAAGCTTTACAGATTCCAAGGTGTACATTTCTTGATCGCTTTTGTCTTACTTGTATCAGCATTGTCTTGGAGCAGTGTCTTGGAGCAGCCTCTCCCAGTAAGCAGTGCAGTCAAGGTGTAGCTCTTCCTGCCCCAGGCACTGCTTCCTACCTCCAGCTGAGACAGCTGGAGGGGCCTGTGCCACTCCTACAGGGGCTGGTAGGATTTTGAGTTGGATCTTTTGTTGTGAGGCTGGTTGTAGTCTACTAATGATCATAGAAAATGCAGAAGGTTCTCTTTGTCCAGAAGGAAACTGGTTTGGACCCAAAAGGCAGAGCCCCAGACAGGTAGATAAGCACTGCTGTTCCTCCTTGGCCTACCTGCTGCAGCTGGAGCTCGGCGCTGCCTTGCTGACCTCACTCTGCTGTAGCTCACCCGGTGCCAGCAGCGCAGCTCCTTGCGCTTTCCCTGTGCCAGCAGGATCTGCATCCTGGCAGGTAAATCAGAGAGGAACAGACAGTGCTCAGCAAGCTCTTCACCCCCTGATGCCTGTGAGGGGCGGGGGTTGTGGTGCGTGCAGGCTGCCTGCTGTGCCTGCTGCAGCCAGCGAGGAGCAGAGGTGCTGGCTGGGGTCGGTCTGCCCTTGGTTGCCACGCAGGGTGCTGCTGTTCCATGCCTTCTGTAAGCTAGGATTAAGGAATCCTTTCATGTCCCCATGACACCCCCACCCCCCTGCTTCCTCCTGTAGGTTTGATCCCAGCAGGATTCCTGCCTGGATTGCATGTGTAGTGTGTGTTTTGTTCCCAGTGTATGTGATCTGCACACAGACGTTGGCGAGGCGAAGCGCTCCGTGTGCCAGGGTCAGCAGCGGGCAGGCTTGGCCAAGGAGGGATTGTCAGGCTGCTCCCCGGGGGGGCTCTGGGGGTCTGCAAGTGAAAGGAATCCCAAAAAGATGTTTGCTGGAGAAGTTGAGGCAAGGGAGAGTAGAAAATCAAATGTTACAGTAGGCTGCAGTGGAGGATTCTTTGGAGGCTTCTCCCAGCCCTGGGAGAGCAGGCAGGGCAAGGTCTGCTCCCCAAAAGCCTTTTGGGCTTTAGGCTTGTGCAAAGAGGTCCTGTGCTAGTTTGATCTGTCTGCCCCTGCTTCCCTCCCCTCTGCCTTTGGCTAGAGAGATGCTACCCAGGAACTGCTCTCCAGTACAAGGCTCTGACTCCAAGCTCCTGGGCCATGAGTCAGCTGCTCTTGGCAGGGCACTGAGGGGCCTGGGAGCTTTGGCAGCTCTGAGCCTGCCAGAGCAGGGCCAGCTCTGATGAGCTGAGGTGCCACACTTGTGCTTGCTTCAGTGCTCACCACCCCCCTCTGCTCCTCCACCCATCTCCAACCCTGCTGGCACTGCCGAGGGGAAGCTAGGCTGGCATCCTCTCTGCTGCTGCCTTGTAAGAGCCAGCTGAGGGCTGTGAGGTTCTGTGATTCTCCCTCCTCCCAGACCTTGTGCTGACGACCTTGTCACAGGAGGCTTCGGTTCCAGCTCTGGGTGACCAATGTCCCTCAGGGTTGAGGCTGGGCTCCCATGTCCTTGTGAAGGGTGGGCTGGGGAAGAATCAGCCCTGGGGTCTTCTCCCCTCTGCAGAACCCCCGGTGGCGTGTGGCAGCTCTGAGCCCCCCACCTCTCCTTGTGAGCATCTTCAGCTTTGGGTATTGCAGCAGAGGGGAAGCCGAACAAAAGGTGTGGGAGCACAGCAGGAGGCCCTTGGAGCTTGGCGGGGCGCTAGGATGACCGCAGAGGATGGGCCGGGTGAGGAGGAGGGGAGCCCAGACCCTGCGTGAAGCGAGGCTGCAGCCTCTCCTTGCTGCCTGCCCCCTCCCCCCCGCCCCGCGGCCTCCCCAGGGACAAAGGCTGTGAGCCTGCGGTGCGGGGCTGCGGGGGGCGCTGCCTGTCCGTGCGTGTCGCGATATAAACGTCGATGTTTCACCCCAGCCTGTGCCAGTCTGTCTGTGCCCGTGTCTGCTTCCCTCTCCGTGTCGCTGATTCCTCCTCACCTGTCTGTGGGCACCGGGGAGGTGCTGCCCTGCATGGAGCCACCAAACCAACTTCCCCCCCCAGCACTGCCTTCCCTCCGTGGGGTCTGCAGGGCCTGGCTCAGCTGCAGCCTCGCTTCTCCCGGCCCAGCTGCTCTTCCCTCCAGGCTCCTGCTCTGTTTTTCCTCTCCTATCGCCATGCAGAGCGTGGGTCCTGTACCCTGGCTGGAGCCAGGTGCTGTGGGTGAAGAGAACTGGCATCGGCCCTGGACAGGACATCAGCTTGTGCCCTGTTGCTCACTGGTTGCTTTATGGTGGCCCTGCCACAAGCAGGGGACGCACAGCCCCACGCAGTCCCAGCTTGCAGTCATCCTGGAGCTCCAGCAGCTGCTCGGGAGCCCTGTGCAGTTCTGCTTGCAGCTCCTGCATGGGCGTCTGTCTGTCCCCCAGCAAGTCCTTCCATCTGCCAGCAGCGTCACCACCCCTCACCTGGAGACAACCTGCAGACTGTCTGGAAACGCTTTGGGACCCTCGCTGAGGGGACCTGTAGAAATAAAGTGCACAATAGCAGCAGTGCCTGTGTCTCTTTGCCTCCATCCCGCAGAGCAGGGGCAGCCTGAGAAGCAGCCTCTGAGATGAGAAAGGACTTCTCCGTGCCCCCCACAGGAGGATGGTGGTGGCAAGCAGGCTGGGCTGGTGGTTTGGGCAGGCCCTGACCGAGGAGGAGTGCCAGACCCTGTGCCCAGTGAGGGATCTGGAGCAGGATTGCCTGCTTTGGTGAGCCGAGCTGGGCACGGCTCCGGCGTTGCACACCCAACGTTCCGGCGGCAGCTCGGCTGGTCGGACCAGAGGCGGTGCTGGCCCAGCCCAGCTGGGGCATGGCTGGTCGGAACGTGACTACCACAAGGTGAGGGCCACTGGCCCCACTGAACACCTCCCAGTGCTGCTGGGCACGGTGCCTGTGCTGGGCAGGCCTCGCTCATACCCAGTCCCCTCCCTGTGCTGGGGGGCACAGGTCCTTGTCCCATGGCGGGGGCTTGGGGTGGGCAGCAGCCGTCCCTGGGGGGGCACATTGCCCTGCAGGGTTGGGGCTCACCTCTGGGGTCTCGTAGGGGATGGAATTCTCCCGTGGAGTCACTGTCCCTGGAGGTGTTGAAGCCAAGCCTGGCTGGGGCACTTAGTGCCGTGGTCTGGGTGATTGGGCAGGGCTGGGTGCTAGGTTGGACTGGATGAGCTTGGAGCTCTCTTCCAACCTGTCTGATTCTATGATTCCGGGGCAGGGACTCACCCATGGGATGGCGATTCCTATACAGGTGCCCTGTGAAGTCCTATGGGGGCCAAGGGCTCCCCTGTGGGGGTCCCACGAGGGGCAGGGCTGCGGCTTCCCCACCAGACCCCCTCCCTCCCCATCAGGCTCCCTTCGGGAGCGGGAGCTTCGCCTGCGGGGTCCGCAGGGACCGGGGGTTCGCCGCTGTGCTGGGGCTGCCGCGGGGCCACTCCCGTCGGGCAGAGGCCGCCCGCACCCGGGCCCCGCCCGCCGCCGCCGCCGCGTCACTTCCCCGGTCTGGCCCTTCACCGGGTGACGCTGCGTGACGTCACCGCCGGTCCGTGTTTACTGCTGCCGTGTTTCGGGAAGATAGAAAGTACCGGGGACCACCACCGGGCACCGCCACCGCCGGGATCCGGCGCAGGCCGCCGGCAGCGGGCACTGAACACAGGGATCGTCTCGCAACGCTCGTCCGCAGCGGCACCGGGTTCTGGTCGGGCCCGGGCAGCGGAGATCGGGGCAGCGGGGCCAGCGATGGGGCTGGGTGCCCTGGTACGCCCCGGCTGACCCGTCCCGTCCCGCCCCGGCGGACCTTGGCCGGTCGGGGAGCGGCCGGGGATGCTGGCGGGATGCCGGGCACCGGGGCGGCCGCGCTGCTGGTCCCGGCAGTGCTGGGCTGGGCTCTGCTGGTCTGGTCCCTGCCGCCCACCCTGCCCCAGCCGCTGTCGCAGCCCCGTGAGTCCCGGCATGTGGTGGAGACCGAGGCCCTCTTCGACATCTCCTACACCGACTGGGTCAACGCCAGCCTGCTCCATATCTATGCCTTCAACCACAGCGTCCGCAGGAGCTGGGTGAGCTGCACCGCCGCTGCCCCCCGCCCCTTCCCCCGGGCTCCACCGGGCCTCGGGGGGCTCCGCTGTCCCCAGCTCGGTCCCCGCCTCGCCCGCATCCTCTGCCACGAGGGCCGAGCAAAGTCCAGCCTGCCGTGGCCGGAGCTGCCCTGCCAACGCCGGGTCCTGCACTCTGCCCGCAGACCGAGGGCGTGCGGGTCTCGGTCAACGTCCTGTCGGAACGCAAGGACTTGCCTGTGCTCTTCGTGGTGAGGCAGAAGGAAGCTGTGGTCTCCTTCCAGGTGCCGCTCATCCTCCGCGGGCTGTGAGTAACAGCAGGGCGGGCACTGAGCCCCTGGCCAAGCCGGGCTGGAGGGCGCTGGCGAGTGCCAGCGGGCAGGGCTGGGGGAGCAATGGGCACAGCACCCCTTTGCCCATCCAGGTACCAGCGGAAGTACACGTACCGGGAGGTGAGCCGCACGCTCTGCCAGCCCCAGACCAAGGCGGAGGTGGAGACCCAGAACTTCTACGTGGATGTCTCCACACTGTCCCTCAATGCCTCCTACCAGCTGCGGGTCACCCACGTGGAGAACTTTGTGCTGCGGTGAGGACGGGCCCACAGCCCTGTGCCCGCCCTGCCTGCGGGACCCTGGGGCCCCTCACCTGCCAACATCTTTCTCCTGCTTCTCCTCAGGACAAATAAGAAGTTCAGCTTCAACGCCACAGCCGCCCAGCCACAGGTGAGGAGCAGCTGGCATGGCATGGGGGAGAGTCAGCCCTGGGGGTGGGCAGCATGGGCACCAGTGACTCTCTTTCCCCTCCCCAGTATTTCAAGTACGAGTTCCCCATGGGAGTGGACTCGGTGATTGTGAAGGTGACCTCAGCCATGGCCTTTCCCTGCTCTGTCATCTCCATCCAGGACATCCTGGTAGGTTTGGGTGGTGGGGACCCTGCCTGGGTGAGCCATGGTGCCCATCAGGGCTGACAGCCCCTCCACCCCCACAGTGCCCTGTCTATGACTTGGACAACAACGTGGCCTTCATCGGGATGTACCAGACCATGACAAAGAAGGCAGCTATCACGGTGCAGGTGGGCATGGGACTGTGCCATGGGGCTGTGCCACTCCTGGCCCCTGCCCGGCTCTGGCAGACAGGGTTTGCAGCTCTCTGAGGGGAGGCCTGGCTGACCTCCATCCCTCACCTATCTCTCACCCTGGCATGGCTGCTGCAGAAGAAGGATTTCCCCAGCAACAGCTTCTACGTGGTGGTGGTGGTGAAGACTGAGGACGAGGCATGTGGGGGGGCACTGCCCTACTACCCTCTCTCCAAAAACGCCTCCCCAGGTATGCCCGGGGAGGGGCAGGGAGCAGCTCGTCCCTGCCACTGAGGGCTGTGTGCTGGGGACAGGGTGGGGGGAGCAGCATGGCAGAGGGCTGAGCCCCTGGCCCCTGCCTTCCTGCAGATGAACCTGTGGACCAGCACAACCGGCAGAAGCTGCTGGAGGTGATGGTGTCGCCTGCCATAACTTGTAAGCCTGGGAGGGGCTCTTTGGGGCTGGGGGGGGGGGGGTGTTGGGCCCCACAGGGGACCCCACAGCAAGTCCTGGGGGCTGCCACTCCCCCCTGAGAGCTTGTGTTGGCTCTGCACAGCGGAGGCCTACGTCAGCAGTGTCCTCTTCTGCCTGGGCATCTTCCTCTCCTTCTACGTCCTCACGCTGCTCATCGCCTGCTGGGAGAGCTGCCGGTGAGTTCTGGCCACCCCATCCCCTGTGGGTGCTGTGCCATGTCCTCAGTGCAAGGTCCTTGGGGGTCCTTGGCCTTGCTGTGCCATCCGCCCCTGGCCACTGGTGGCTGTTTCCCTTGGCAGGCAGCAGAAGAGGAAGGGGCTTCTGGCAGCCATGGACTCACCCAGCCTGGACACGGGTGAGGGACTGGTGGCAGCAGCATGGGGAGGGGTCTGCTGGGGCAGTGCCAGGAGTTCCCCACTGTCCCCCTCAGCCCTGCTTATCCCTCAGCTCCCTGGGCACGAATCCTGGCATCAGGGGCACAGGGTTGTCTTGGGGCTTGGGCTTCACCACTCTGCCACTCTGGGGCTGGCAGGGCTGTGCTGGGGCTTGGCCACCTCACCAAGTCTGTCTCTTTCTTTCCACGGCTTCCCGGGGACTCCCAGCATCCCTACTGGGTAGGTGCCAGCATCTGCTCTGTCCTTGCCTGTGAACTCCCTCCCGTGCCAGGGCAGGGATGTGGGGTGCTGCTTTGTGCCAAATGGCTGGGCAGGGGTGGCAGATAATGCTGACAGGGACCCTCCTGTCTTGCAGGGCACAGCCGCAGCATCCCTGACTCCTTTCTGGGCCATTCCCCCTATGACAACTATGGTTATGGCTCCTTTGGTGAGTGCCAGGCACTGACCCCTACCTCCCAGGCTGGCAGCAGGTGGCTGGCTGTGCCCACCACAGCCATGCCCACTGCAACCATGCCCACCCTTGCGGTCACCCTTGCAGGGAACGGTTCCTCCAGCAGCGCTGAGGGTGTCACAGACAGCATGGGCTCGGTAGAGGTCACCTACAGCTACATGGGTGAGTCCCAGGGCAGCGGTGCAGAGGCTGGCATGGCTGCAGCCCTGCAAAGCTGGCACACCTGGGTAGTGCCCAGGCTGCCCCAACAGTGCTTAGCTGCTGGCAGGGTCCCAGCTCTACCTTTCCATCACCCAGGAAGGGTCTCTGTGTTGCCAGCTCCTCCATGCAGGCCCCTGGTGGGGTCTCCATTGGTGCTGGAGATGGACAGGCGTCGGGGTGCCCCCCGAGGCTGGCACCACTCCTGCCCCAGTGACTCTGGCTTTCCTTTGAAGGGCAGGAGCAGTTCAAGCGGCGCACACCCTCCGCCCCGATGAGGCCGCTGAGCATTGCCATGGGTAGATGCTGGTACTGGGCAGGGATGGGCCAATCAAGCCAAAATCTACCCTGCCCCGAGCTTGTGCCTGTGGCACTGGCACCTGTGCTCCCTCCTCCCTCCCTCCAAGCAAGGGCAGCTGCCCAAAGTCCCCACAGTGGGCAGAGCAGCATCCAAGGGGCTGTGGGGCAGGACATCGTCCTTCTGGCCCCACACCTGGTCCACAGCCTGGCAGAGCCCTGGAGGGCCAGGGCACGGCGCAATGCCCACACTGGCACAGCCAGCAGGTGACCCCAGCCTAGGGCAGTGCAGGACTCAGCAGGGAGCTGGAGCCTGTCGGCGAGGAGGTGTCTGAGCGGTTAATTGGGGGCGATTTGGGCTGGCCAAGGGGGTGCCGAGGGGGGCGGAGGGGCTGCGCTGACGGCCGCGGCTCGGCCGCAGGGGAGCGGTCGCTGGAGAACGTGGCCGGGCGGCAGCGGCTGGACTCGCTCAGCTCGGTGGAGGAGGATGACTACGACACCTTGGCCGACATCGACTACGACAAGAACGTCATCCGCACCAAGGTGCGTCCTGCTGCCCCCCCGCCCCGCCGCCCGCTGCTCCCCGCCCGCCGGCCGGGACCAGCCCCTTCAGCTGCCCCTTCTGCTTCCAGCAATACCTCTGCGTCGCTGACCTGGCCCGCAAGGACAAGCGAGTGCTGCGCAAGAAGTACCAGATCTACTTCTGGTGAGTGGGGGGCAGCAGGGATGGGGGGCACGGGGCTGTGCCTGAGGACCCCCTGACCCCTGCTGCCCCTCCCAGGAACATCGCCACCATCGCTGTCTTCTATGCCCTCCCTGTCATCCAGCTCGTCATCACCTACCAGACAGTAAGTGGGGCTGTGCTGGGGGCACATGGGGCTCCTGGGTGCTCTGGGGCTGCTCCCCGGCTGCCATGGGGGCATCCTCGGTGTCCCTCACGTCACTACCTGCTCTCACCGTGCCCACATGCAGGTGGTGAACGTCACCGGCAACCAGGACATCTGCTACTACAACTTCCTGTGTGCCCACCCGCTGGGCAACCTCAGGTGGGTTCGGGGTGGAGGGACAGTGGATGGCTGCGGGTCCCGGGGAGGGAAGGAGGTCCCCAGCACCCACATCAGGACCATCCTCTCGCAGCGCATTCAACAACATCCTCAGCAACCTGGGCTACGTCCTGCTGGGGCTGCTCTTCCTGCTCATCATCCTGCAGCGGGAGATCAACTACAACCGAGCACTGCTGCGCAACGATGCCCACGCCCTGGTAAGGGACAGGGATGCCCGGGGTTGGGGGGTGGGGGTGTCTCGGCTTCTCAGCACCCACCAGATCCTTTCCCTCACCTCCCACTTCCCCCCTCTCCCCCCCAGGAGTGCGGCATCCCCAAGCACTTTGGGCTCTTCTACGCCATGGGCACAGCTCTCATGATGGAGGGGCTGCTCAGTGCCTGCTACCACGTCTGCCCCAACTACACCAACTTCCAGTTTGGTGAGTGCCTCCCTCCCGGGCCCCCCACTGCCCACTCCAGGGCCGCCCGCTCCTGGCTCACCACCCCCTCACCCCCCTGCTGCAGACACCTCCTTCATGTACATGATCGCGGGGCTCTGCATGCTGAAGCTCTACCAGAAGCGGCACCCAGACATCAACGCCAGCGCCTACAGCGCCTACGCCTGCCTGGCCGTCGTCATCTTCTTCTCCGTGGTGGGCGTGGTGAGTCCAGGGCCGAGCGCCCACGGAGGGGGCAGCTGCTGGTGGCCCCCACCGCTCACCGCCTGCCGCCCCGCAGGTTTTCGGCAAGGGAAACACAGCCTTCTGGATCATCTTCTCCATCATCCACATCGTGGCCACCCTGCTGCTCAGCACCCAGCTCTACTACATGGGGCGCTGGAAGCTGGGTGAGGCATGGGAGGTGTGGGCACCACGGCGGGTAGGATGGGTGGGGGCAGCCCAGTGGACACCCCCACACACCCAAAACTCCGGGCATGACCTCTCCTCTCTGCTGCCCGCAGACTCAGGCATCCTGCGCAGGATCCTGCATGTGCTGTACACGGACTGCATCCGGCAGTGCAGCGGGCCCATGTACGTGGTGAGTGCTGGCACCACGGCTGGTGGCACTGGGGGTCCTCGGCTCTGCAGCGACCCCAGCTGGGAGCGCTGCCCCCTCCCCCCGCCCGCCCCTCACAGCCCCCCTCCCCCTTTGCAGGATCGGATGGTGCTGCTGGTCATGGGGAACATCATCAACTGGTCGCTGTAAGTGCGGAGCCAGTGCATGCCGGACCCTCTGCTGCTCCTCCCAGCCTGGCCCGCGGTCCCCATCCCCGCTGCCACCCCTGTCCTGCCCCTGCAGCATGGCCCCCGGCTCTGTCCCCTCTGCTGGGGCTGGGCTGAGGACAGCCAGCTCATGGCAGCTGTGAGCCAAGCACGGCATGTCCCTGCTGTAGTGGTGGCAGTGCTAGTGTCCCACATGCTGCCCGATTCCCCGGGGGCTGCTGGCGGGGATGGGGACAGCAGGGTGCAGGGGGCATGGCAGAGGGTACCTATGGGCTGCGCTGACCCTGCTGCTTGTCCCTGCCCCTGCAGTGCTGCCTACGGCCTCATTGTCCGCCCCAATGACTTTGCTTCCTACCTGCTGGCCATCGGCATCTGCAACCTCCTCCTCTACTTCGCCTTCTACATCATCATGAAGGTGCGAGCCAAGCCCCCTAGCCTGGCTGCGTGGGGGGCTGTATGCCCAGCAGGGAGGGCACGGATGGGCATCCCTGCCAGCTGCTGCCTCCCACTGACCCTGACCTCTCCTGCAGCTCCGCAGCGGTGAGCGCATCAAGCTCATCCCCTTGCTCTGCATCATCAGCACCTCGGTGGTCTGGGGCTTTGCCCTCTTCTTCTTCTTCCAGGGGCTCAGCACCTGGCAGGTGAGTGGGAGGGTGGCACAGCAGGGCAGGTGGGGTGGCGAGGGGCTGGCACGGTGACGGCTGGCCCCATCCCCACCAGAAAACACCAGCTGAGTCCCGGGAGCACAACCGCGACTGCATCCTGCTGGACTTCTTCGACGACCACGACATCTGGCACTTCCTCTCCTCCATCGCCATGTTTGGCTCCTTCCTGGTAGGTGCTGGCTGCCCTGGGCACGGCTGCCCGCTGCCCGGCTGCCCTGGCTCACCGTGGCTGCCCTCACCCGCAGGTGCTGCTGACGCTGGACGATGACCTGGACTGTGTCCAGCGGGACAAGATCTACGTCTTCTAGGAGCCTGCAGCCGCTCACTGCCCTGGCACCGTGCCAAACGCCCCCGGCAGGGGGGACCCGACACGACGGCGCCTGCCCCTGGGGAGGGATGCCCGTGCTGGGGGTTGCTGCCAGCCGCTCCGTCCCCCTCCCCACACAGCCTGGGGCTCTCCCGGTTGTGTCTTCTTCTCGTCGCTGTTTGTCAGTCCTCAGGCTGCTCGTAGCCAAAATGGGGCTGGGCAGCCGCTGGGCACCTGTGCTTGGTGACAAGTGACACTGGAAAAGGTGCTGCTGCTGCTCTGTGTCCGTGTGCCCGCGGTGGCGGGGAGCAAGCGCTGTGCCCGCAGCCCCGGGGCCCCCCGAGCACGCGGGTGTGGGCCTCTCTTCAGTGCCTGAGTCGTATAGGTGGGAGGTGGGAGGTGGGGGGCGTGAGGCCGCGGTGGCCACAGGGGTGGCAGGGGAGCTGCCGCTCGCATGTCCCGCAGGGTCCCCAGGGGGGTGTTGGCCGCTCTCTGTCCCGTCCTCCCCCCACCTCTCCCCGCGGGTCTGCTGGTAAGGGACTCGCATTAAAGTGTCTGCACTTTGCTGCTGCCTGCTGCCTCCTGCCTGGGCACTGGGAGGGGCACTGAGAGCAGCTGGCCCTGCCTGCTGCGGCATCAGCTTCTGCTTCCCGGTGCCACTTTGGAAGAAGAAGCAGAGCTGCTGCTCCCTGGAAACACACCCCACACCCACACCCCCTCCCGCTGTGTGACATGGGGGCTGTGGAGGGATGCCTGGGGATGGCTGTGGGATAGGATCAGAGCTGATAAGGTTGGAGAAGACCTCCAAGAGCATCCAGGCCAACCAGCAACCCAGCACCACCATGGCATTAAACCCTGTCCCCAAGTGCCATGGCCACAGGTGTCTTGGACACCTCCAAGGACAGGGACTCCACCACCAACCTGGGCAGCCTGTGCCAATCCCTGACCACTCTTCCAGAGTTCCTCCTGTCCAGCCTAACCCTCCCCTGGCACAACTTGCCGTTTCCTCTCTTCCCATTGCTTGTTCCTTGGGAGAAGGGGATGCTCAGGTGTGATGCCCACAGGATGCCAGCATCCATTGCCATCCCCAAGTAGGGCACAGCGCGGGCTGTGGGTGCCACGCGGGCTGCCGAGCCCCCCGTAACAATCCCCCGGGGAAAGCGGCGGGGGGCGGCGGGCGAGCTCCTGGCTATAAAAGGAGCCGGATCCGGCGGCCCCGTCCCGCCGCTGGCTGCCCCCGGGCGCGGGGGGCGGAGGCGCGCAGGGAATTCGCTTTTCGGAGTCTTTCCCCAAATATGGTGCCTGGGCCCGAGTCACGGAGCCGGTGGGGAGGGAGGGCCGGGCGGGGGGGAGCTGACATCATCGGTCTGGCCCCGGCCCTTTTAGCGCGGGTTCGACGGCCCCACCGCGCACTTCACCGGCTCCCGGTCCCGCACCGCCCGCGCCTCCCGCAGCAGCGCCCGTAAGTCCCACTGTGGGGCGGGGGGGGCAGCGGGGAGGGTACCCGGGGAGGGGGGGGTTAACCCAGCGTCTGGCATCGGGGTGCTGCTGCTCGGCATGAGGACCCCGACTCTGGACTGGGGACGCTGCTCCAGGAGGCTGTGCTGCTGCTCCCAGGATGGGGGTTTCTGGATGTTCCCATGCCCGGGATGGAGATGCCACTGCCAGGATGGGGACCCTGCGCTTGGGATGGTGACGCTGCTGCCTGCTCCCAGGATGGGATTTCCACTCGTCTGGCGGGAACACCCCTTCCCAGACTGGGATGCCAATCCCTGGACTGGGATGCCACTCTCTGGACTGGGGATGCTGCCCTTGCCTTGCCCCACCACTCCCTGGCCGAGGGTCAGGCTGGCAGGTCCAAGGGAAACTGGTGGCCAGTGGGCACTGCTGAGTGGCTAAGGGAGCTGTGAGTGGGTGAGGCTGTGGTCTGCATGTGACCCGCCCTGTGCCATGCTGGGTGAGGCTGGGGTCTGCATGTTGCTGGGTGAGGCTGGGGTCTGCATGTGACCCCCCCTGTGCCACACTAGGCCAGAGCACAGGGCGCTGGGCAGATGGGCTGCAGAGCAGAGCTGGCTGCAGCATTGCTGGATGTGCCTGGTGGTACCTATGGGGTGCCCCTGCGTAAACCAAGAGGTTTGTGGGGGGCCCTGGCACCTCTGGCAACATCCTCTGTGGTACTGAGCTGTGCCAGGGCTCAGGGCCTGTCCAAGATGTGCCCAGCAGTTGGGGTGAACCAGCCCAGGGGAGGGTATGGATCTGGGCACTGAGCACATGGCTCCTTGGGGGCACAGCCCAATACTTGGTGGCTGAATGCCAAGCAGGGAGCTGTGAAGGGAGGAGTGATGTCATCTCCACTGAAGGTTTGTCTGCTGGCTCCCAGTACCTCTCCCTCCTGGCATCTTCCCTGGCATCCTCCAGCCCCGCTTGCAGCCAGCTACCTGCCATCTCTGCCCACAGCATGTCCTTACAAGGGCATGGGCACGGCTCCCACCTCGATCCTGCCTTGCCTAAGCTCCTCCCCAGCATCCCACGGCACCACGGCCACCCACACCCACACGGTGTGGCCTGTGCCATGGTCACCTACTGTGATCATTCTGCTACCCAGACCCCTCTGCTCTGTAGCACCCATGGGGCACCATGGCCACTCTGTCTGGAGGATATGGCCATGCCAGGGACATTTGTGCCAGTCAGAAGCTGACAGACAGCTGAGCAGGCAGGGGACAAAGCTGAGGCTGCTCCCTCACACAGCCTGACTCAGGGAGCGGGGACAAGGTACCTCTGCCAGGATGGGCACAGTCTGTCCGAGGGCACAGCTGTGTACTCACCTCCAAATGTGCCCAGATAGAGCTGATGCCAAGGGAAGAGCTGGGAGCAAGGCACATCTCTGCTGC
The DNA here is from genome assembly GCA_013400475.1 of Tricholaema leucomelas. Lineage (NCBI taxonomy): Eukaryota > Metazoa > Chordata > Aves > Piciformes > Lybiidae > Tricholaema lacrymosa > Tricholaema leucomelas. The sequence goes on from WAAF01008390.1 coordinate 164,386, forward strand.
ACCAGAGTGGGAGGCGGATGCCTCAGAGCGCTGGGATGTGCGCAGGGTCGCCGGGCAAGGGGACAGCATCTTCCTAGCTTGACGGTCCCTGTCCCACCCAGGTCTCCCGCCCACCGCAGACATGGCAAACAAGGGCCCGGCCTATGGCATGAGCAGGGACGTGCAGTCCAAGATCGAGAAGAAGTACGACGACGAGCTGGAGGAGCGGCTGGTGGAGTGGATCGTGGCGCAGTGCGGCTCCTCCGTGGGCCGTCCCGAGCGGGGCCGCCTGGGCTTCCAGGTCTGGCTGAAGAACGGCATCGTAAGTGGGGGTCTGGGCACTCGCCGTGCCCGTGGCTGGGCGGGCGGAGGGTGGGGAGCTGCGCGGCCGACGGTGCGGGAGGCACAGAGAGCTCAGCCTCTCCCTTCCTCCGCCGGCAGGTCCTCAGCCAGCTGGTGAACAGCCTCTACCCTGCCGGCTCCAAGCCAGTGAAGATCCCTGACGCGCCCCCGACCATGGTGTTCAAGCAGATGGAGCAGATCGCTCAGTTCCTCAAGGCGGCTGAGGACTATGGCGTGGTCAAGACGGACGTGTTCCAGACCGTCGACCTCTTTGAAGGTGCGGACAGGCGGGCGGGGGGCAGCCTGGGCTGGGGAGGGGTCCGAGGATGCCACACCGTGCCCGTCCTCACGTCCTTCCTCCCCTTCCCTTGGCAGCCAAGGACATGGCGGCGGTGCAGAGGACGCTGATGGCCCTGGGGAGCCTGGCGGTCACCAAGAACGACGGCAACTACCACGGGGACCCCAGCTGGTTCATGAAGTAAGTGCGGGGGCAGCGTTTGGGCTGCGGGGACCCCCTTGCTGCTCCTGGAGCACTCGGTGGCCAGGGCATGCCATGGGCAGCAGGTGCTGCCGGGCGGCCGCTCGGGTGGGCACGGGTGCCACATGGGCCTCTCCCCCGCTGCCCCGCAGGAAGGCGCAGGAGCACAAGCGAGAGTTCACCGAGAGCCAGCTGAAGGAGGGCAAGAACGTCATCGGCCTACAGATGGGCAGCAACAAGGGCGCGTCACAGGCGGGCATGAGCTACGGCCGGCCCCGGCAGATCATCAGCTAGGCAGCCGCGCCCCGCCGCCCCCAGCCCTCCCGCCGCCGCCGGGAGAGCAGCCCCGGCCGGGACCTCCGTCTCCGCTCCCCCGGCCCAGCGCGCCGCAGAGCCGCCCCTCACCCGCTGGTATTTATTGGAAGGAAAGCGCCAGCCAGCCCCAGCGCCCCTCCAGCGCCAAAGGCAGCATGTGCCCAGCCCCGGGGACGCCGGGGCAGCCGCTCCCCGCCGGCCTCGCACGCCCCCGCCGACCCCTCGCCCAGCCCCGCCGCCAGCCGGTCCCGTCCCCGCCGCGCTCGCTGGCACCCACGGGTGTCCCGCTGCCCTCTCCGGGGCCGGCGGGTGGGAAGGGTGCGAGCCCCGACCCCCGGAGCCGCCCTGCCCCGCCCGCAGCCCCACACGAGCCCCGCTCCACCGCCGCCGAGATCCTTGCAACGGGGAGAGAAGAGAACTGGCCTCGGGTTTGTACTTCGTTTTCGTCAACATTAAAGGGTCTTCATCTAGCGCGGCCTGACGACGGTTCCTCCCCCAGGGAAGCCGAAGCCACCCCCGGCAAAGCTGCCCAGGGCACCTGACCCACGCCTGCTCTCCCTGCCAGCTCCAGCCTTGGGAGCTTTGGCACAACCTGAGCCTCACCCCGCCCAGAGCAGCCCCTGGAGGGGGCTTCAGGAGGCAGTTTATGGCCGTGGTGGTGCTGGGGTGATGGTTGGACTTGATCTTCGAGGTCTTTTCCAACACAAACACCACAAGAAGGTGTCCCTCTAGCCTGGAGGTGCTGGGTGGCTGCGAGGGCATGCAGGGTGGGTGGGCAGAGGAGTGAAATGCGGGCAGAGGAGGGGTGGGCAGAGGAGGGGTGGGCAGAGGAGGGGTGGGCAGAGGAGGGTTTTCAAGGCTTTATTTGGAAAGCTACACAAAAGGGCTTTGCTGATTAAAAAACAAACCCCAGCTTTAGAAAAATAAACCACCCAACCTCCAGGGCCACCACCGAGCCAAGCCTGCTCCTGGGCAGCCACTGCCACAGCAACTTGGCCTCTTCCTCCCAGCCTGCAGCAGGCATTGCCCTCTTGGGCACAGGGCACAAACCGGGACCCCGGGAAGTGCCTGCTGCCACCACACCTGCTGCCAGAGGTGCTGCCATGCAGGGACAGCCCTGTCCTGTGCCCCTGACAAGCAGCATGTTGGGAATGCTCTGATGCTTTTGCCGGCCTGTGAAAGAGGAGGAGGTGGCAGGGTCAGAGAGCAGGGGACAAGGAGCAAGCACTGGAGATGGGCAGGATATGTCCCTGCTTCTAAACTGGCTGTAACTGGTGGGTGCTGGCCAGCTCCCAGCCCAGCAGGGTGGGCAAATGACAGTGCTGTGGGGTCCCTGCTGGCAGAGGCAGCTGCCAGGGGCCCTGCCCTATTTTCCAGGGGACAAAGTGACACTGCCCTGCTGTGCTGCAAGGTCGCTGTAGCTGTGGTGTCCATGGGGTTCTGTGCAAGGCTCCACCACGGCTGCCACGCGTGCAGGAGGCATCACCACGGGGTCTCGTTCCACGCACAAAGGGAAGCCCTGAGTGCCAGCTCCACCAGGGATGGGTTTAAGGCTTGCTTTGTTTCCCAGAGCGAGGGAAGGGGAAGCTCCCCTCCCACTGCCAGCAGCCTTTCTCCTCATTCTGAGCCACTCCCAGCACCACCTTCCACGGGACAGGGTGGCCACGGTCCGTGGTGGCTCCGGAAGTCTCTGCTGCCACGCTCGGGAAGGATGCAGCAGGAGGCAGGGCCCCAGCTAGCAGGCCTGGTGCTCCCTGTCCTCGGCCGTCGGCTCCCGGCCCAGGTACCCCGCCCTGGCAGGGGCTGCCTCCTGCAGGCTCCCGGCTCTGCCGCTGCCGGCCGGTTTGGGGTGGGGAGGGGTCCAGGATTCCTCCTCCCTTTCAGCCTCCTGGGCAGGCTCAGGGTGCTCGCACTCCACATCCACGTCCTCCACCTCCTTCTCCCGGTACAGTGGCACCGACTCCATCTCCAGGCCGCTCTCCAGGGCTCTGTGCTTCCCTCCCTGCTGGTACCACCTGCAGGCGGTGGAGCCGCTGCAGGCCAGGTCCAGCCCCACACTGTTCCTGGTCAGGCAAACCTCCAGCATGTAATAGAAAGTCCAGAACACGGCGAAGCAGCCCAGCAGCAGGAGAGTCTGTGGAGGAGGAAACCCCTTGAGAAACAGAGCTCTCAAGCACCCCAAAGCCCTGCTCTGTTGCCCAGGGTGCTAAGAGGATCAGCCAGGCAGGGTCCTGATCCTCCAATCCCTCCTGCAGAGGAAGGGACCCCCCGGCCCCTGGAAGCTCACCTTGAGGGTGTTGGCTGTGATTGTGTAGTGCTGCTCCTCAGGGATCTCCAGCCCCGGAGGGCAGGGCAGGGAGAAGTCACTGCTCAGGTACCTCCCGCTCATGGCTTCCTCCAGCAGCCTGGGGGACAGAGGCACCCCCTGAGGGTCCCGCAGGCAGGGCACAGATGCTCCAGAGAGGGTCCCAAATGCTCACAGAGGGTCCAGAGTGCCTCTTCCACCACTGCCTGTTGCCCTCTTGGGTCAGACTCACACAACAGAACCCTTTGCTACACTGGGCACTGCATCGAGGGCAGCAGCTCCAGCCCAGCAACACCTGCCCAGAGACTTCTGCCCACATCCATCAGCCCTCATCTCCTGGCTGCCCACCGAGATGGGCTTGTGGGCTCCTACCTCTGCCGCTCCCTCATCTCTGCTGGGGACCAGGAGGAGCCGTACAGGGTCAGCTGCCACTGCTTCAAGGTCCCAGGCCTCAGGCTGCCATCTCCTGGGGAAGAAGCAGGTTGGAGCAGTGGGGAACAAGCCCACAGCTGCTCAGATGCTGAGCTGGCACCTGCAGGACTCCACGGGGGAGGGCAGGACTCACCAAAGTCCCTGACCACCAGCCTGTAGGTGCCCTGTGCTTCCTCCCCCCAGCAGCGCACAGTGGAGAAGGTCCAATCAGCAAACCCATTGGGGTCCCTGCCGGGGTGGGGAGGAGAAGCAGCCCATCAGGGTGATGTGGCCCAGGCTGGGCAGCTGGGCACCCCCCCAGCCCCTGTCCTCCCTGGTGCTTACGAGTCCATGCTCCTGGTGGTGCCTATCAGGGACATCATGCCACTGGGGCAGAAGAGCCTGACCTCCAGGTTGCCACGGCGTGGGTGAGTGATGGTGACAGTGACAGCCACATGCTCCAGGGTCCTCATGCCAGAGAGCTGCAGGTCAGCAGCACTGACTGCAAAGGGAATCATAGACTCATAGAATCAAGCAGGTTGGAAGAGAGCTCCAAGCTCACCCAGCCCAACCTAGCACCCAGCTCTGTCCAACCAACCAGACCATGGCACTAAGTGCCCCAGCCAGGACTGGCTTCAACACCTCCAGGCACAGCCACTCCACCACCTCCCTGGGCAGCCCATTCCAATGCCAATCACTCTCTCTGCCAACAACTTCCTCCTGACATCCAGCCTNCCTTGTCCTGCTGCCCACACTGCTCCTGAGCCAGCCCAGGATGCCATTGGCTCTGCTGCCCACCTGGGCACTGCTGCCTCCTCTTCAGCTCCTCTCTCCCAGCACCCCCAGGGCCCTCTCTGCCTGCCTGCTCTCAGCCACTCCATTCCCAGCCTGTAGCACTGCTTGGGGTTGTTGTGGCCAAAGTGTAGAACCCTGCACTTGGCCTTGTTCAGTCTCATCCCATTGGCCTCTGCCCACCCATCCAGCCTGGCCAGGTCCCTCTGCAGGGCTCTGCTACCCTCCAACAGCTCCACAGCTGCTCCTAGCTTGGTGCCATCTGCAAACTTATTGATGCTGGAAAGGCTGGGGCTGGCCACGGCTGCTGGCCAGGATGGGGTCCCCTCTTCCAGCTGGTCCTCAGAGGCTGCTGTGCCACAGGGGACACAAAGACTTGTCCCTGCTTCCTCCTGCCTGCTCCCATATGTCTGTGCCCGCAAGCAAGGAGCAGGAGCCAGGGAGGCTCTGCCAAGTGCCTGGCAGCAAAGCCATGCTGTGCCTGGTGGCCTGGCCCTGTTCCTGTTCCATGCTCCACAAGGAACCTCCTTGTCTGCCCAAGCTGAGCCACTCATGCACCAACACGGCCAGCACAGGGAAAGGTGTCCTGGCATGATCCCTCCTGGGCACCTCACATCATGCTGGCATGGGCCAGGGGCTGTCAGGTACTCCTGGAGCAGAGATACAGGAGGCAGGTGGTGCTGGCTGACCTTTGCCCACAGCTGTGCCCACTCCTTGCCCTCTTATTTGCCAGCAGCTAAATCCTCATCTTGCAAGCAGGGTCAAGCTGCTGCCTACAGAACCTGTGCCACTGCCCCTCGAGCTCCCTGGCCTCCAGCTCTGCCCTGGCTCAGGGCTGAGGAGCCCACAGAGGGCACTTTGGCCACTGCAGTGAAGTAAAACCTCGTTTGTCATCAAACCCTTCCTGCTGTGACCCAGAGGTAGCCAGCAGCCAGACCCAGAGGTAAACAAGAGCCTGGTTTGCCCAGAGCCTGGTTCCCAGGCTCCCTGCTCCACCCCAAACCACCTGCAGCAGTCCCTGAGTGCTAATTACAGCGGCAGGGGCCCTGGCAAGCTGCAGAGCAGAGCTCAGCCTGTGGCTCAGCCTCCTCCTGGCAGCCCTGGCAGTTTGGTGCTCCTCAGCCTCTTCCAAACCCTGCTCATTGCCCAGCGTTCTCCTCAGGACCCCTTCTAAGGCAGAAGGGAGCAGTTTGTCCCCAGCCTGTGCCCAGAGGCAGCATGGGGTTAGCCCCAAGAGCAGGCTGTCACCTCCTGTCCCTCTCCAGGAGAGCCCAGCGACTGCCCAGCAGCTCCTCAGCCTGCAGCAGGGAGGGAAGGGACAGAACCACCTGTGAGGGACCTGCTGAGTTCCAGGGGGTACCTGGGGAACAGCCTCTACCCTCCAGCCCCTCTTCAGGAGCCGCAGCTGGGGCGGCAGAGTGGGCCAGGACTGGGGAGGGCCTGGGGCTGAGCTCTCCTTCCCACTGGTAGCAGCCAGAGCTGCTCCTTGTTTCCGTGGCCAGAGGTTGGCCAAGTCGGGAGCTGCAGCATTACCTAAAATGGTCAAAGGCAGAGGAGCAGGACTGGCTGCTGCCCAGCCTGGCCAGGCTGCCAGGGCCTGTCTGGCTCCTCAGGGACATCAGGCTCTGGACAGAGCTATGGGGAGGGGACCACAGCAGCAGACACAGGTCCCCTGGGGCTGGCAGCAGGAAGAAGTCCAAACAGCCCAACACTTAACCCCTCCACGGCCCCAGGCAGCCCCGGGGCTTGCCCTGCCAGGCTGTGGCATGCCCAGCTGTACGCCGTGCCAGCAGGAAGGGGCTGGCTCCCTGCCCCTCGGGTGGCATTGCCACTCTCACCGTTCCAGGCCACCTCCAGCTCCTGTGGCAGCAGGGGGATGCTGCGTCCCTCCCTCAGCGCGGGGCTCACGTAGGAGGCCAAGTAGGGGACAGACTCCCAGACCTGTCAGGGACACGGTGAGAGGGTTCAGCAGAGCTGTGCCCTCCCTGCATGCCCACCTCACCACCACTCATCTCTCCATCCCTCACCGCTCTCTCAGGCTGCTCCTGTCCCCTGGCACACGTGGACGTGGGCCCAGCCTGAGGCATTTCCCCCCAGAGGCAAAAGGGCAGGAAACAGCAGATGCCAGAGGCAAGGAGGAGCAGCCTGGGAGTCCCCATGGAACAGGGGCACGGTCGGCAGCCTGTAGTGCCCACGCATAGGTGAGGACCAAGTGCCAAAGGCCTGTGCCCTGCTGCCAGTGCCACTGGAGGCACAAGGAGGAGCAGATGGGGCTGCCCCTGCCTGCTCTGACCACACCACTCCCTTGCAGCCCCCAGGCCGGGCAGCAGGGCGATGCCAGCTGAGAACACCCTGTTGCTTGCTCAGGGCACCGTGCCCCGGCAGAGGGGGAAGGTGCTGCCATCCATCAGAGCTGCCGTGCCCCCGCGGGCTCTCACCATGGCTATATATAGTGCTGGGAGAGCAGCAGCTCGGGGGCAGCTCCAGCAGGGCCCAAAGCCTCTGAGCTCATCTCAAAAGCAGCCTCCCAGCCAGGGCTGACAGGAGCACGGCCAAAGCGCCGGCCCCGGGGCGGCAGCGGTGTCCCCCCGGCGGTGTCACCAGCACAGCCCCCGTGGCCGCCGCCGCTGTGCTGGGGTGCCCCAGGACTGGCAGGGCAGTTACCTTGGCAGCGTTCACCAGCCTCCAGGCGTTCAGCAGGCCGAAGCCGTGCTGGTGGCTGTGGCTGAAGCCTGCCTGGTTGCTGTCCCACTTGGCGTGGCGATCCTCGTACTGAAAGAGAGGAGGGGACAGGCTGGTTACCCTCGGGACACAGCGAGGTGGCGTCCTGGGGCAAAGGGGGCTGGGCACGAAGGAAAGGAGGCTCCTCGGAGCTATGCCACAGCAGCAGGGCCTTATTAGAAAGGAGCAGGTTGGCCTTTGGTTGAAACAAGTGCCAGGAACAAACAGACTTCCCAGCTCCTCAGAAAGGCAAAGCAGCGACAGCAAAGGGCACAGCTGCCTCTGCCCTGAAAGGTGCCAGCTGCACCCTGATGCCTGAGCCACAGCCCACAGCATGGCAGGAGCCTTAGGGAGAAGGAACCAAGTCCTTTAAGTCAACAAGAGCTGGGTCAGGACAACTCTGGCTCCCATCACTTCCTGGCTTGTAGCTCTCCAGCAGCCTGACTGTGGAGAGAACTGCCCTGTGCCAACGCCGTGCCACTGGGACACCGAGTCCTGCCCCGTGGAGGGCTGCAGAAGTCCCCAGGCTGAGCTGGGCAGCTCCAGCCCCTTCCTAGCCCTGCTGCCTGCAGAGAAGCTGTGGGAAAGGGGGATGGGGGAAGGGGGAAGGAAGAAGGGGAAAGGGGCAAGGGGGAAGGGGAAAGAGTGAATGGGGAAGAAGAAAAGGGGAAGAGGAAAGAGGAAAGGAGGAAAGGGGAAAGGGGAAGGCGGAAGGGCCTCTCTGCTCTGCCTGTTTCCAGGAGCCCCAGCAGAGGCCAGAGGCAGCTCCTTGCCCTGCCACTGCTGCAGGGCGGCGCAGCGCCGATGTCTGCAGCTGCACCCCAGGCATGCACCCGTGGAGCCTTTGGCAAGCCCCTGAGCTTGGCAGGCAGAGGCATCCCCGGAGCAAATTCCCCATTTATTTCCATGACAGAGGAAAAAGCCTCAGGCACATTCCTGGAGGAGCAGGGCTGAGGGGGAAGCTCTGCCTCTGTGCCAGGGGGAAGCTCTGCCCTTGTGCCGCCGGGCAGGACACGAAGGATGTGCGGGGGCCAGGCCTTGGGCAGGCTGCAGCAGCTCCCGAGGGCGGCAGCAGCAGCAGCAGCAGAGGGGCAGGGAGGGCAGGGGCTGCTCACCTTGGTGGCAGTGAAGACGATGATGTGCTGCACGTCTCGCCAGGTGAGGCAGGGCCGCACCTGCAGCATCAGCGCGATCATGCCAGCTGCCAGCGGGGCAGCGGCCGAGGTGCCCGTGTGCCCCTCCGTGCAGCCCGTGCCCTTCTGCAGATCCCAGTCTGTCGTCACCTGCCGACAAAGGGGACAGAAGCCTCCTGCTCAGGCCGTGCTGGGGGTGCTGGGATGGGTACTCGAGCACCCAGTCCTGGCCCTCAGCCATGCCCTCACCACAGCAGCTCTATCAGCAGCCCACGCTCAGCCTGGGGCACGGCTGGGCACGCAGGACAGTGTGTGACCCCCGGGCTAGGCAGAGGGCACAGGGAGATAGGGGTTCTGAGCCTCCCCACCACCACCCTGGGCACAGTTCTGAGGTCTGAGCCTGACAGTTGTGGCAGGGGAGAGCACTGATCTTTGGTTAACCAAATGTTCCTCTTTGACTGGGAAACTGACTCAGTGGGAACCAGTGTAAGGCAATGGCAGCTTCTGATACCGTCTGGACACCAGTAATGTAGGCAAAGTGGAGGCTTAGGTTGCCCAGGACAGTTTAAGTTAAGAGTACAACATGAAGTCAGCAGACAGACTGAAGGAGTGCTCTCATTATGTTTCATTGGCTAAAGGAATCAAACTCTGTTTTCCTGGGCTGCATCAAGAGCAGTGTGGGCAGCAGGGCAAGGGAGGGGATTCTCCCCCTTTACTCTGCTCTCCTCAGACCCCACCTGGAGTCCTGTGTGCAGTTCTGGAGCCCCCAGCACAAGAAGGACATGGAACTGCTGGAGCCAGTCCAGAGGAGAGCCACGAAGATGCTCAGAGGGCTGCAGCAGCTCTGCTATGAGGACAGGCTGAGAGAGTTGGGGCTCTGCAGCCTGGAGAAGAGAAGGCTTCGAGGAGACCTTAGAGTGGCTTTCCAGTATCTGAAGGGAGCCTACAGGAAGGCTGGGGAGGGACTATTGACAAGGTCTAGTAATGTCAGGACGAGGGGGAATGGGTTTAAGCTGGAAGAGGGGAGATTTAGACTGGATGTTAGGAGGAAGTTCTTTACAGTGAGGGTGGTGAGACACTGGCACAGGTTGCCCAGGGAGGTTGTGGATGCTTCCTCCCTGGAGGTGTTTAAAGCCAGGCTGGATGAGGCCTTGAGCAGCCTGCTCTAGTGGGAGGTGTCCCTGCCTATGGCAGGGGGTTGGAGCTGGATGATCCTTGAGGTCCCTTCCAACCTAAACCATTCTATGATTCTGTGATTCTATGATAAAGGGCCAGAGCCCTCTGCAGCCACTCCAGGGAGCATGGGCACACAGCTCCTGGGCACACAGCTCCTGCCAAGCCCTGCCCAGGAGCCAGCAGGGAAAGGAGGGACTGCAGCTGAGTGCTCCTGGGCCCTCTCTCAGGGACACCTCCTGCCACCACAGGGAAAGGCCTGCTGGGGCAGTGCCCAGTCCCAATGCAGCATGCCAAGGGCAGCAAGCTGAGGCTGGGCCCTGTTCTTCAAGGCTTTCAGGCAAAGAAGAGGATCTCTGAGTGCCCAAAGACTGCCCTCCAGGGCACAGACATGGCCCTGGCCTGCATGGACCACATCTCATCTGCCTGCCTCTCTGTGGCAGGGGCAGCTTCGTGGAGCTTCCCTTCTCTCTGTGCTTGCTGAGATCAGGCTGGCATGCAGAGATGCCAGAGCAGGGCAATAACAGCACCAGCAGGGCAGCCGCAGGAGAGGACCAGGGATTAGCTGCTGGAAAGCCTGGAAACATCTGCCAGGCACTTCCTGAGCAGCACATGGGTGCCCAGCACCCAGTGGGAAGGACAAGACTACAGGTGCCAGCTGAGAGCTGCAGCCCTGAGCTGGGATGAAGCCTTGCAGAGTGGGGCTGGGCAGAGTGGCTGTGGGGCTGCTGCCCCCCACCCAGGGCAAGAGCAGAACAGGAGCTGTGGCTGTGGGGCTGCTGCCCCCCGGGGCAAGGAAAGGGCAGGGCAGGAGCTTTGCTCGGGAGGAGCTGGAGGGAGACCAGAGAGAGGAACTAAGCAGCTCCGGGGGAAGCTTGTGGTAATTACAGCTTGGGACCTTCCTCATCTTCACTGCTGACCACAGCCTCGCTCCAGCAGAAGCAGGCTGACCCCCTCTGGGACCGTGTGGAGCACAGGGAACCTCAGAAGAGGCATCAGGAGGTTCCCAACTGATGCCAGCTTGCTGCAGACCCACGGTGGCATCTGCCGCGGGCAGCCAGCCCACGCTGCCAGGAGCTGGAGCTTTTCTTGCCTTCTATGCCCCAATCCAACACATCCTGGCAGCTGCTACCAAGCCCAACTCACACTCAGCTACTGCACCTCCTGCCCAGAACACCCTGGGAGCATAAACTGTCAGTAGGAAGTGCAGCTGCTGCCAGGAGCTGCATTAAATTCTTCCCATTAAGGAAACCACACAAAGTTTATGGTCTGCTGCAGGAACAAAACACAGCAGATGGCTGCTGGGAAGTTAACTCTGACACCACTGCTGCACAGTTGAGGGGATTTAGGAGCACAGAACCCTCCAGAAAGAGGAGGAAGAGAGTTTTACCATGGCAGGGGCACACTGAAGAGCCAGCATGGCACTGCAAAGACACAGGCTGGCTCGCTGGCACACACCGTGCCTAGGCTATGCATGGCATCTCCTCATGGCCCTGGAGGATACCAGCTCCCATGTTAGCCCCCCAGCTCCCAGGTTAGGCCCCCACAAGGCCAGAAACCAAAATGAAGGATGGTTTGACACTCCTGAAGTGCCCTCAGCAGCAGGAGGTGTGGGGGGAGCTGGACATGAGCCCCAAGCCCTGCAACTCCTGCTGAAGGTGCAGCAGAGCTTTTGCTTGACCTCTGCTGCTTTTCTTCTCCAGTGTCCCTGTCCCAGCCTGGGACAAGAGAAGTGACTGAAAGCAAAACTCAGCTCCTCCTGAGTCTGCATGAGCAGAGCCACAGCAGTTTGGCAAGCCCCAGCTCTGTGGCTGAGGAGCTGAGGCTCTGCCTGCCCGGCCCCAGCTCACCCAGCACAGGGGAAGCCTGTTTGGCAAGCCTGGGTTCAGCTCCTCTCTGGCACAGCCACAGTTGCATGTCCCTGCTTGCAGGGGCACCCTCAGCATTGGCCCTCATCCCCCCCCAGGCTCCCCTGAGACCCTCAGGCACTGCTTCTGGTGCTGCTGGGCCAAACTGGCACCTCACTGCCCCATCCTCTTTGCCAGGAAAATGGCTTTGGGAACTCCCAGTGCCTGCCAAGCTACAGACAGCCCCAAACATTCAGGCCCTTCACCCCAGGCTGCCCCAGGGTGACCTGAGCTCTGCAGGCACCACTGGCACCCCAGGTCAGGCACAGGTGACAGCCACAGGGGCCTGGGCACAGCAGCACTGAGGGAAGACACTGGGTCAGGAGTGGGGCTGGGGCACAGAGGCTGCTTGGCTCAGGCAGAAAGGACATTCTGGGGACAAGAAGTCATTTTTTGGCAAAGAAAGGGAAAAGCTGATAAAAATACTCTGAAAAATTCATTTGGGAGGGGCAGCCCTGCCAGGCCAGAGCAGGAGCCAGTGCCAAGGAGCTTAAAGAGCCCCATGCTGCTCCCAGCCCCTTGTTCCCGTCTGCACTGCCACATCCCCTTGGAGCACAGTGGAGGGGCTGGGGGGGAGGGGGTAGGGTGTGTTGCAGCCCCCCCCAAAGCTGACCCAGAGCCATCTTGGCCTCTGCCTCCTCCACAGAGCAGCAGGAAGAGAGTCTGGCTCCAGCCTCCCTCCTGGCTGTGCCAAGGAGATGCACCCAGACCTGGGCGAGAGCTGCATGGCAGCAGGAAGGGGCACAGCTGCAGCCCTCCTCCAGCCTTGTGGCCAGCAGGGCACAGGGGAGGGCAGGTGCTCAGTGGGGTACTCACAATGCTCCTCATCATCTTGTCCCCACCACTGAAGGTGACAGCCAGCATGGAGGCACACTCCTCGGCGTAGAAGGGCATCGAGCCTGTCTCATCCACCGCGCCTGCGAGGGGCAAAGGGCACCACCCTGAGGGGCCTGCTGGGCTCCCACTGCCCAGCTCACAGCCTGCAAGCCCCCAAGGACCTGCTCTGCTCTGGCACTGGGCAGGGGGAGCCACAGGAAATAACATTTCACAGCCCTGCTAGAGCACTTCTGCTGTGGGGACAGGCTGGGAGAGTTGAGGCTGCTCAGCCTGGAGAGGAGAAGGCTGCAGGGAGGCCTCAGAGCTGCATTTCAGTGTCTGAAAGGGACCTACAGGCAGGCTGGGGAGGGACTGTGCAGAAGGGCTTGGAGGGACAGGATGAGAGGCAATGGTTTGGAGCTGGAGCAGGGCAGAGTTAGGTTGGACACCAGGAGGAAGTTGTGCACAGGGAGGGTGCTGAGACCCTGGCACAGGCTGCCCAGGGCTGTGACCATGTCCCCATCCCTGCAGCCAGCCAAGCTCAGCCTTGCTGTGTCCCTGTGCAGCCTGCTCCAGCTGGAGCTGTCCCTGCTGCCTGCAGGGGGTTGGACAAGATGCCCTTGGAGGGTCCCTTCCAAACCAGTGCAATCTGTGACTTGGGTGAGGTCACTCCCCCAACACGAGTGTCTGCCACAGCCCCAGAGACAGACGCCAGGACCCAGGCAGGGCCTTCCTTGGCCTCTCTTGCTCTGAGCTCAAAGCCAGACTGCAGGGTGAGGGCTGAAGCTCAGCACCAAAACCCAGGCAGGACCTTCCTTGACCTCCTCTTGCTCTGAGCTCAAAGGCAGATTGCAGGGTGAGGGCTGAAGCCCAGCACCAAAACCCAGGCAGGACCTTCCTTGGCCTCTCTTGCTCTGAGCTCAAAGGCAGACTGCAGGGTGAGGGCTGAAGCTCAGAGCATCTCTGCACCCTGCCACGCTCACTGCCAGAGCAGGGCACTTTCCCGCTGCCCAGGCCAGCCTGGCACCACGGTGGGGGGTTCCCCTTCCTCCCTGGCAGGGCAGGGGGCAGGCAGAAGCAGGTGCTCACCGATGGTGACAGTGTAGATGGAGTTGGCATAGCCGTCGTAGTTGCAGTTGTCGCTGTGCTGCCCCCCGTTGCCGCTGGCCACCACGAAGATGCTGCCGAAGCCTCTGCGCCCTGCTATCACCCCGTGCTGCAGGGCAGCCTGCAGAGGAGGGACAGGGGCACGCTGCTGCTGGTGGCTTGCAGGTTGGACTTCATCATCTTGAAGTTCTTTGCTAACCCAAACGATTTTGTGACTCCCACCCCGGGCAGCTGGCTCCTTCCCCAGCCCTTCCCCGTGGTGCTGCTGTCACCACAAGTCCTCACACTGAGCTGGCAATGGCCACAGCCCAGCCAAGAGCTCAGGGTGGCTGCACCTCAACACGAGGGCGAACTTCTTTACTCTGAGGGTCACAGAGCACTGGAACAGCCTCCCTAGAGAGGTTGTGGAGTCTCCTTCTCTGGAGCCTTTCAAGGCCTGTCTGGATGTGTTCCTGTGTGCCCTGAGCTAAATTGTGTGGTCCTGCTCTGGCAGGAGGGGTTGGACTCGATGAGCATTTTGGGTCCCTTCCAACCCCTGACATCCTGTGATCCTGTGGCAGCAGGGCCATGTGCCCAGGACCATGTTTCACACAGTTGGCAGCATCACTGCAGCCTCCTCTCAGGGAGCTGTAGAGCGCAGTGAGGTCTCCCCTCAGCCTCCTCTTCTCCAGGCTAAACACCCCCAGCTCCCTCAGCTGCTCCTCCCCAGCCCTGTTCTCCTTCAGCAGCTTTGTTGCCCCTTCTTTGGCCCTGTTCCAGCCCCTCAATGCCCTTTTTGGAGTGAGCTCCTGTGTCTGCACAGTGAGTGTGTTCCACAGCAGTGCTGTAGGCAGTGCCTGGGACCAGCTCACTGTGGTTTGGAGCTGAGTCTGCCTCAAAGACAGGAAGGGAAAAAAGCAAAGCAGCCTCCCAAGCACTGAGGGCACAGGGATGGGGCAGCATTTGATCTCCAGAGGGCAGACCCAGCCTCCCAGCTTTGCCAGGGCTCACTCTGGGGCTGGCTTCCCAGCAGCATGGAGGCTTCCCTGCCAGCAGGCACCACCCACACGTGGCCACTGCCCTTCTGCAAGGCCCCAGCCATGCCCAGGCTGTACCTTCACTGAGGGTGAAACAACTCCACCAGCCCTGCTTGGGAAGAGCACTGTAGGCTGGCACAGGCATTGCTCCCTACCTAGGGGAAGGAGGGACCAATGAGCCAGAGAGAAATCCTGCTGGAAACCAGGCCTCCTGCTCTGCCCTCTCTTCAGCAGGGCATGGGACAAGGAGGGAACAAAGTAACTTGCAGAACTGGAAACCATTTGCCATGGGGCACTGGTGGCCCAGCTGGCAGCACTGCTCCCCCAGCACAGTCACTGCTCTGCTGTGGGCAGGAATGTGCAGCAAAAGGCTGCCGAGGCAGCGAGACAGGAAGCAGAGCCAGGCCCCAGCAGCACTGCAGAGGCAGTTTGGGGGCCCTCAGTGCTCCTCCCTTGCAGGGGCAGCCAGGCTGGGTGCACTCTGCAGTGGTTCTGCAGCATGGGCACCACAGGAAGGCTTTCACAACCTGGCAAGAAGCAGTCTCAGCTACACCTCTCCCTCCTGCTGCAATCCCACCAGGAGTGAAGGCAGCCATGGCCACAGCATCCTGCCTGGCACCAGCTTTGGCACCGGGAATGCCCTGTCCCCTGAGCACAGAGTCCTGAGCAAAAGCTGTCAGAGGGACAGCAGGAGCTGCACAGGAGCCCTCCCCCAGCAGCCTCACCTCTGCTGCCAGTGACAGAACCAAAGCTGTGCTGAGCCACTGCAAGGTCCCCTCTCACTTGCCCTGGCAGGTCAGAACCCACAGGCACCAGGGTGCCACCCTGGGGAGCACCTGCACTGCTCAGACTGGTCTTTACCTTTCCCAGTTGGTGGGGCCCATCCACAGTCTTCCCATCATCATCTGGACCCCAGCTGCAAAGAGAGACACTGTGAAGTGACCTCCCCAGGAGCCACCGACAGGGACTCTGCCTCCCATGGCAGTCAGCTGCCAGCAGCCACCAGCGCTGCCAGCACCACGACTGGGATCAGAGGGCACTGTGCTGTCCACCCCTGCCTGCTGCACTTCCACTGTGTGCCCCTGGGGCAGCTTCCAGGGGACAAAACATTTGGGGGTTATTTAACAAGCAGCTTCTTGCACATTCCAGTCCCTGTCTGGGGACTCAGCTGGGGCTCCCTGCTGGCAGCTGGGGGCACAGTGCCCCTCCAGCCCTGCCAGCTCTCCAGCAACAGGAACTTGGAGGTCCCTCCTAACACAGAGAGCAGCACTAAGCTCGCAGGACCCACAGCAGCACCATGGGAGCCTCGGGAGGACAGGAGCTGCTTCAGCCATGAGCTGTGACCCTGCTGGGGGCAGAGCAGGGCCCATGGCCTGGTGCTGGGTGAGGTGTGTGGTGGGGGGGGCAGCTGAAGGTCCCCCCAGGCCTCACCTGCAGCTGTAGATGTCGTTGATCTGATAGTGCTTGTTGAAGGCCACAGCTTCCATGCTGTCGGTCAGGGGCCCGTCCAGCACGCGGATGCCTGGGGACACAGGGACATGGCCAAGGTGGGGCACAGCAAGCCGTGCCAACAGGGCAGCGGGGGGGGCCGTCGAGGGGCACAGGGAAGCAGCAGAGCGCAGGGCAGGGTGCTGAGCCAACCTACAGGGTCCCTGCCTGAGCTCCCGATGCCCAGGCAGCCGCTGGCACCTCGCGGCTCACCCACTGCCCAGCACCCAACGCCACAGCCAGGGAAGGTGGCACCATCTGCTGGTATGGCCAGAACCACAGCCCGGGCTGCGGCACGGCAGCAGTGCCCTCTGCTCTGCCAGGGACGACGCAGCCTGCCCCGGCACGTACCGGCGATGCGGCTGCCGTAGGCCACCCCCACGGTGCAGAAGCTGTTGTTGGGCACGGCCGCGATCTCCCCGGCGCAGCGCGTCCCGTGGTGGTTGCCGTTCTCCTCGTCGGGGTGCGGCATGGGGTCGGGATCGTTGGAGTTCAAGTCGTAGCTGCCCTCTGGGCTCTGCCAAGGGAGCGGCGCTCAGGGCTCGGCGGCGCTCCGCTGGCCGCTCCCGGGGCACGCAGCAGCCGGCCCGGGCTGAGCCGCGCAACGCGGAGGAGCTCGGAGCCTGCTCCCGGCCGGTCCTGCGGCTCAGCACTGCTGCCTGCTGCTGTGGGAAGGGCACCGGCAGAGGAGGCTTTGGCAGCTGCCAGGGGACAGGGGGGAGGCCAGCTCCCATGGGCAGTGCAAAGGCTGGGAACCAGCCTGCTGCTTCACAGCCCCCTGAACATGTGCCAGGCTGTGCTCTGGAGGCCAAGGAGGTCACCAGCATCCTGGCCCGGATCAGCAATGGTGTGGCCAGAAGGAGCAGGGAAGGGATCGTGCCCCTGTTCCAGGCACTGGCGAGGCCACATCTCCACTACTGGGACCAGTTTTGGGGCCCTCACTCCAAGAAGGGCATTGAGGGGTTGGAACAGGTCCAGAGACAGGGCACCAAAGCTGCTGAAGGGTGTGGAGAACAGGGCTGGGGAGGAGCAGCCTCCCCAGGAGGGATTTAGCCTGGAAGAGGCTGAGAGGAGCTCCCCGAGAGTAGGCTGCAGTGAGGCGGGGGTTGGGCTCTGCTCCCTGCGCTCGGGTGACAGGAGGAGAGGAAGTGGCCTGGCACGGTGCCAGGGGAGATGCCACTCACGTAGTTCGGCTGGATGTCTTTGACGGTGTGCTCCACGCCATCGTCCACCACCACCACGGTGACGCCGCGCCCGGTGACGTTCCGCTCCCAGACGCCCGTGACGTTGATGTCCTTGCCGGGGCTCTTACGGTTGTTCTGCGTGCCCGAAGGGACAGTCAGGGCAGGGGAAAGCAGAGGGGTGTGTGTGGGGGTCAGCTCCGAGGAAAAGGAGCTTCCAGAGCCGCTGGGGCCAGGGCGGGGCTGGGAGCGCAGGAAGGAGTCTACAGGAGGTTTGTTTGATGCGGACGAGCAAGCAACAGTTGCTCAAGCCACGCAGCGCAGCACCCAGCGCCGTGGCACTGGCACTGCTCCTGCTCACCGTGCGGTGGCCGCAAGCCCTCTGCCCACCCCAGCACCACCAGCCTGGGGCCAGCCGCGGCAGCTGCCCCCTCCCGTTACCGCGGCAAGCAGGCAGCGAGCAGGGCGAGCTCCCGGTGAGCTCCCTCCTCACCACAGGCACACGAACCCTGCCAGGCCACAGCTCGCTTGTGGCCGTGCCACCAGCCCGAGCCTGCCAGCCCCACAGGAGCCACAAACCCACTCACCAGGTGCCACTGCTGGGGGTATTTGGGGTCGTTAAAGTGCAGGCTGCGTTTGGAACGCTTCAGCAGCTTCTGCTCCGAGTGCCACCGCACGCTGTCGTGCTGTGCGAACAGAGTGTCCACCGACCGCCGCACGGCCTCGGGCTCGCCGCCCGCCTGGCCCTGGGGCTGGTAGCTGAAGAGGTAATGGCCGCGGAGCTCCCCGACGCGGCCCATGTTCCGCAGCCCCGCCGCCCTCGCCAGCTCCTCCGCCCGCTGCTCCAGCTCCTCGTCGGGCGCCTCCAGGCTGACCGCCCAGCTCAGCTGGTGCTGGCGGCCGTCAGGGCGCTGCCCGCCTCGGGCCAGGCTGTGCGGGGAGGCGAAGGGCACCCAGGCGGCGCTCAGCCAGAGGCAGGTGTGGATGCAGAGCGTGGCCTCCATCCCCGCGCTCCATAGCGGCGCCCCCCGCGCCCAATGCGGCATCAGACAGGCGGGCTGCGGAGAGCGGGAGGGAAACGGGTCAGGACCTCTTCTGACATGCAACGGGGCTGCCACGGCCTCACCGGAACGTCCTGCACAGCCCCACAGCTCCTGGCAGGATTTGCCGTCACGTCTGGGCTTGCCACCCAGCGGCGGGCACAGCAGAGAGCTCCTGCCAGGTAAAGCCCGGGCAAGGCAGCTGCACGGCGCCGGGAGGTCACACCCTGGCAGGTCACACCCTGACAGGCTCCACTGCCACTGAGGGGGTGGTCCTGGGCACACCACTCTGCTGTCACCTCGAAGGCCACGCTCCACAGAGCTGGTTCCTCTTCCCGGGGAGGTCACTGAGCTCATTCTTCACCTGCTCCCCGGCGGGAGGAACCTGCTTGCCCCGAGCTTGGGTGGAGAGCACCCCCGGATCAAGCCCCATTCCTTGAACCGCGGCTCCACACGGCTGGAAAAGCACCTCCCAAGACCCTGCTCTGTTTTCCACGTCCGTGGACCTGCCTCCACGCTGCCCACAGCTCCACATGCCCCCAGCAATCTGCCGTTGTCCTCTCCTGAGCACCCCCCGAGCACCTCCCGAGCCACTGGCACCATTCACCGGCTGCGCTTCTCCTTGGACACGGACGTCCAAGCTTCTCTCCCTAAAAGCTAAGCTTTGACTTCAGCTTCTAAGCTCCCAGAGCAGCACTTTCAGAGTGCCTGCACACTCCGCAGCCTCACAGCGACCTGGGGCAGACCGGGCGCTCCCGCTGCACCGGGCAGACGGCGCCAGGCAGCCGGTAAACACGGATACGCCGCGGCTTCGGGCAGGAACGCGAGTCCCGGAGGTCAAAGCTCAGGGACGGGCTCTGTCCGCCACACATCCAAGGCTGCGGGGCAGCCCTCTCCCCACGGCGGCTCCCCCGGTTCCTGGGGGCAGGCCAGGAAAAGCTTCCCGGGCTGGGCAGCTGCGTCCAGCCCCGGCTGGGCCCCCCGGGGCAGGGAGTCGGTGACAGTGGAGCGGTTGACCTCTGCCCGAGCCGGGGGCAGGCAGAACCCTAGAGCTGCCCAGGAGCCCACCCGACCCCTGCTGCCCCGTTCCCGATCCCTGTCCCCGTCCCTTCCCGGTCCCGTCCCACCGGGAGCTCACCGGGCATGGGCCGGCGCCGCTGCCGGAAGCCCGCGGCCGCTGACAGCAGCGTCACTTCCCAGCCCGCCGGCCGCGGCGGTGGCGGCAGAGTGACCTCCGCTCCGCCAGGGGGCACTCGCCGGTCGGAGGCGCCGCTCTAGAGCCTCGGCGGCCGCTGGCACCGGAAGGGGCGGGGCGGCGGGGGCGCGCGCCGTGCCGCTCCGCTCCCGCTCCCGTTCCCGCTCCGGGCCGCGCCCCGCCGGGCCCTGCCCCCACCCCGCCGGCAGCCAGCCAGCCCCATGGCGCTGGAGCAGGCCCAGGCCGACGGCCCCGCCGCCGCGCCGGCCCCACCGCGCCTCTGCGAGCCCGGCCCCGCCGTGCCGCCTGGCAGGTAAGTGAATGCGGTGGGCTGGGGCCTGGGCTGGGGTCTGCGCCCGGACCGGGGGGAGTGACCGGCGTGTTTATTTCGCACAGTGGGTGCGCGCTTTCCGCCCCGGAGAGCCCCACCGAGGCGGTGCCCGGCCCCGACGGAGAGGCGGAGCCCGCCGCCGCCCCCGCCCCCGGCCAGGCCCCGGCGCAGGGGGAGCCCGGGCCCGGCGGCGTGGAGGCCGGGGGGTCGAGCGGCGGGGAGGCGGAGAAGCCCGACCCGGAGGCAGCTTCCCCCAAGCCCTCGCAGAACATCGCTGTGCAGGTGGGTGAGCGGTGGGAGCTTGTGCTGGGGCTTGGAAGCGCAACCCCGGGAGGTGGCTGCGGGGCCCCTGGGCACCATAGAAGGGTTTGGGTTGGAAAGGACCTTGGAGGTTCAGTTCCAACTCCCCTGCCGTGGGGACACCTCTCACTAGAGCAAGTGGCTCCAAACGTGGTGCAACTTGGCCTCCGTGGAAGGGACATCCACAACTTCCCTGGACAACCTGTTCCAGTGTCTCACCACTCGTGGGGAGGAATCTCCTCCTGATGCCTAACCCAAATCTTCCCTCTTCCAGCTCAGAGTCATTGCCCCTTGTGCTGTCACTAAACTCCGTGATCAAAAGTCTGTCCCCATCTTTCTTGTAGAGTCCCTTTGGGTACTGAAAGGCTGCTCTAAGGTCTCCCTGGAGCCATCTCTTCTCCAGGCTGAACTCTCTCAGCTTGTCTGTCCCTCGGTCATATTTGTGGCCTCCTCTGGACCCACTCTCAGGGTTGCAGATGTGGGCATAGGGTGCAAGCAGCAGGGCTGCAGTGAGTGGTTGAGGGTGGGTAGCAAACCACATCCCTGCCTGCTGCCTTGCAGCAGCTGCTGTGTGCACACCTGCTGCTTTGGCAGACCTTCGTGCAAAGGGATGGGGTAGGGTTGGTGCTGGGTGGCCAGGCTGAGCCTGGGGCAGGTCATGCTGCCTCTGCCTGCTGGCTGAAGTGGGTCAGGTGAGGATGCAGGGGTAGGGGTGCTGAGCTGGGTCTGGCCAGGCCTGGGGGGAGGTGCTGAGGTGGGTCTGGCCAGGCCTGGGGGGAGGTGCTGAGGTGGGTCTGGCCAAGCCTGGGAGAAGGGTGCTGAGGTGGGTCTGGGCAGGCCTGGGAGAAGGGTGCTGAGGTGGGTCTGAGCAGGCCTGGGAGAAGGGTGCTGAGCTGGGTCTGGCCAGGCCTGGGAGAAGGGTGCTGAGCTGGGTCTGGCCAGGCCTGGGAGGGGGTTGCTGAGGNAAGGTGGGTCTGGCCTGGCCTGGGCTGGAGGGTGCTGAGCTGGGTCTGGCCAGGCTTGTGGGTCGTGCCGAGGTGGGTCTGGCCAGGCCTGGGCTGGAGGGTGCTGAGCTGGGTCTGGCCAGGTTTGTGGGTGGTGCTGAGGTGGATCTGCCAAGCCTGGGCTGGGGGTGCTGAGCTGGGTCTGGCCAGGTTTGTGGGTGGTGCTGAGGTGGGTCTGGCCAGGCTTGGGGCTTGGATCTGACAGCGATCACCTCCCTCTGCAGACAGACTTCAAGACAGCTGATGTGGACATGAGCACAGACCAGGACATCGAGAAGAACCTGGTGGGTGTCAGCCCCACGATGGGCTGCAGGCCCTGCTGCTGCCACTGCTGTGGGCTGCTTCCACTCATTCCCTTGCCAGGCACAGGCAGTGCCTCCCTTTGCCTCTTCCATAGAGCCAGAGCTGGGAAGGTGCAGGCCCTCGAACCGCAGCTCCTGGCAGTGGCTGCTGTTGGACGCTGCTGAGCTTCCCTGCCCTTGCCTGTGCTCTCTTTGGTACGAGTTCTCTCTGAGTTTCTGCTCTCCACTGCAGGACAAAATGATGTCTGAGAGGGCTTTGCTGAAGGAGCGGTACCAGGAGGTGCTGGACAAGCAGAGGCAAGTGGAGAACCAGCTGCAGGTGCAGCTTAAGCAGCTCCAGCAGCGGAGGGAAGAGGAGATGAAGAACCACCAGGTACTTGCTGCTGTCCCTTCTCTGTCCAGCTGCTGCTCTCATGACTGGGCAGCTCTTTGCTGTGGCAGTGACCCTGCGTGGCACTGCCCTGTGTGGCAGTTTCACAGCACTGAGGATTGGCCCCTGCCCAGGTGAGCTGCTGGGTGGCCCAGAGCTAGCTGCTGGCACAGCATCCTCTGTGTCCCCTGTAGGATGGGGATCTCACAGCGTCTCCAGCTTGTTTCCCTGATGGAGACTGGTGTGGAGCCAGGAGAATCTGTTCTCTGTGGTGGTTTGGATCTTTGTGGCTGTTGCTCAAGGGTCATGAGGTTCAGTGGATCTCAGCTGGCCCTGTGGTAGCTCAGTTCAGACAAAAGGAACCATCAGTGCCTGCTGGCTGCATCTAGAGCAGGGCAGGACTCTGCAGAGGCAGGAGAGGCTCTGCTGTAGGTGCCCTGGCTGCTGGGTTTCCTCACAAGAACCACTTTGTATCTCAGCAGGATCTGCTGCAAGGAAGGGTTCTGCTGGCCTGTGTGATCCTGGAATCTCCCTCCAATAAGGGATTTAGGTCTTGGGAATTCTGCTCCTTTCCCTCTAGGAGATCCTGAAAGCAATTCAGGATGTTACCATCAAACGGGAAGAGACCAAGAAGAAGATGGAGAAGGAGAAGAAGGAATTCTTGCAGAAGGAGCAGGATCTGAAAGCAGAAATTGAGAAGCTGTGTGAGAAAGGCAGGAGGTGAGAGCATGGAAGAGGAAATCCTGGTCTGGGAGAGGAGGAGGAGAGATGCTGCTCACCCCAAGCTGTTCCTGCTTCAGCAGGAGAGGACAGCTTCAGACCCCCCCCAGTGCTCAGTCCCTGTGTCCCACAAGTGTGTGGCACAAGTGTGTGCTGTGGGGGCAGCACAGCTGCCTGCAGTGTGTTCTGCTGCTGCAGCCCTGCCCCTGTGTAGTGCCATAGGACAGCAGAAGCTTTGCTCTGTGGGGCACTGTCAGCAGCTGCACAGTGCTGGTGGGCTTTGGACGAGCTGTGCCACGGGCACCCTGCCGTGCCAGGGTGCCAACAGCTCTGCAGTGGTGTCTCCAGCTGTGCTCTTCCTCCTGGGCAGGTTGCTGAAGGAGCAGGAGGAGAAGGAGAACAAGATTGCCTCTCTGATTGCAGAGCAGTCCGATGAGAAGTAAGGCTCCTGCCCGGCCCTGCCTCCTGCTGCTGCTTCCCCTGCAGCCCTTTGCCCTCAGGACCACTCTGGAGCTTCTGCTGGGGCAGGCCACAGAGTGCTGCACCAGTGCTGACCTGTGCCACGCTCTGAAGGGTTTATCTGCTCTGCCAGCAGGCTGCTGCCCCAGCCTCAGGTTAAATCCTCTTTGATCCCAGTCACAAGCAGGCTCCTGGGGACTTGTGACATAGGAATCCCATAAGATCAGAGTTTAGCTCATGGGATTGACTCAGCTTGTAACTTCCACCTCTGCCTGGATTTCAGCTGCCCAGGGTTGGCACAAACCCACTTCTCTGCCCAGTGACTCTGCTCTGGCATGCCTGGGTGCTGTACAGCTGGGCAGAGAAGCTCCGGGGGCAGGCTTGGATGCTGACACAGCTGGAAGGAGCCAGCTCCTGACTTCTCCAGGGTCAGAGCTGCTCAGTCCTGTGGGCTGCTTCAGGAGCATCTCTGGGCACCCTTCCCTGCCAAAGGGAATTCTGATTTTGCCCAGTGTTTGGCACACTGGTTGGCTCTGTGCTCTGGCTCGGCTCCCTCTGGGGACAGTGGTGACCATGGCTGGTGCTGGGTTTGACTGGATGATCTTGGAGGTCTCTTCCAAACTGGTTGATTCTATGGTGTGGTGCTCTGGGAGCTGTTATCCTCATAGAGTTGCCAGGATCAGTGGCCTCACTCTGGTCTCCTGTTGCACACTGTTGCAGTGCCCAGCTGCTTCTGTTTCTGCCTGCAGGCAGCTGTGGGAGATGGAGCTGGACAAGCTGAAGAACCAGCACAACGAAATCAACAGGAACATCCTGGAGGAGACAGAACGAGCCTGGAAAGCAGAGGTCAGGAGGTGACTCCTTTCCTCCAGAGCAGCTGTCAGGGGCCTTTGTGAGGTGCTGGGCTGCAGTGAGTGGTGCTGTGGAATCAGGAGCAGCTTGAGCCTGACTCACAGCCTTTGTGGGACAAGAGAAGGGATGAACCAGTACCAGTGCAGTCAGCTGCAGCTGGGACCAGTGCCCTGATGCACTCAGTGTGGTGCTTAGCAAAGGGAGTAGAGGCTGGCAGCAGGGACCAAGGCAGTCCAAGAACCACTCTTCATGTGGGCCCCTCCTTGCCAGATCCTGTCCCTGGAGAGCCGAAAGGAGCTGCTGGTGCTGAAGCTGGAAGAAGCAGAAAAAGAAGCAGAGCTGCACCTCACCTACCTCAAGTGAGTCCTTGTGGTCTCAGGAAGGGCAGGGAGGATCCCAGTGTCCCCCAGGCCCATCTCCTGCTCCTCTGCTTGCACTGGAGGCTCAGCTGAACGGCTTAAGGTTTGCTGTGCCTTTCTTCTTGAAATAATGGGGCTCAGGAATGCAGCAGAGCAGGGGCAGGTGTGGCTGTGCTTGGTTCCTGCTGGTGTTCCTCTGCTGAACGTGTACCATGCACGATGGTGGCTGTGGTGGCACGATGGTGGATGTGTCTGTCCATACTGTGAGCCCCTCATGCTCTCCTCTCCTGGGGTTCCTCACCCAGGTGGGAGCCTGCCCCTGCTCCAGGTGCCTGTCACTGCCACTGGTGAGAGCAGGGTGTGCAAGTGGGAATGTTCAGCTGTGCTTGCAGGTCTGCACCACCCACGCTGGAGACCATGAGGCCAAAGCAAGAGTGGGAGATGAGACTGAACAGGATACGGATCACCAAGGAGAGCGTCCGAGTGAGTGGAGGCAGCTGCTCGGCTGCTCCCCCTCCTGCCTCCTGGGCAGCAAACCCTGCCCACTGCAGGGCCCGCAGCTGCTCTGAGGCTGGCAGTGCTCTGCCCAGGCAGGGGGAGTCAGCCGCGGACCTCCTCAGGCAGAGGCTGTCAGCAACACGTCCTTGTTCTTTCCCCTCTGGCAGGATCAGTTCAACGACCACATTCAGATGGTGAGGAACGGAACGAAGCTGAGCAGCCTGCCCCAGATCCCGACCCCGACGCTGCCACCTCCGCCCTCAGAAGTGAGCCTCACTCGGGCCTGGCAAGCAGAGCCTGTCGCTGCTGGGGGGTAGGGCTGCCAGGCTATGGGGGCAGTGTGCCAGCCGTGTGCTGAGGGAGGCTGTGTGGGGCAGTTCCCTCTGCTCTGTCGGGGCTTACCTGCTCAGGGGAAGGCTCTCTGCCGGTGCCCACGCTTCAGCCCGGCTCCTGGCTGCCAGCCTGGGGAGGAGGGCACTCCCCAGGTGGGCTTATCTCCTTTCAGGTGGGCTTATCCCCTTTCAGGTGGGCTTATCCTAACCAGCCTGTCGCTGCCCCCCCGTTTCTCTTTCTCAGACAGATTTCATGCTGACGGCATTCCAGCCCAGCCCCTCCCTCACGCCCCGGCTGCCCTTCCCCATCGGCCCGGTTCCCGTGCCCATGGTCATGCCGAGCGCCGACCCCCGGGCCCTCTCCTTTCCCCTCCTGAACCCTGCCATCTCCAGACCCAACCAACCTTCCCCGCCGCTGCCCGCGTCTCAGGGCAGGAACAGCCCTGTGGTGGCATCGCTGCTGGGCACGCCCAGCCCGCACATGCCCCCTGTTGCCTCCATCCCGCCGCCGCCAGGCCTGGGCGCCGTCAGTGTGGCTCCCGAGCTGCAGCGCCCGCAGCCGGCAGACAAGCTGGAGAAGCTGCTGGAGAAGCTGCTGGCTCGGTTCCCGCAGTGCAACAAGTGAGTGCCTGGGTGTGGGCAGCACTGAGTGGGGCACAGCGGCTGGAGCGAGGGCTGGGGGAGGTCTGCTCGGTGCTTCTGGGGAGCCTGGAGGTGAGGAGCAGAGACTGGGGGCTCTCAGGTGTGCCCTGGCACTGGGAAGAAGGAAGGTTGGGAGCTGCGTCTGAAGGGCTGCCCAAGGAGGTGGTGGAGTCCCTACCCCTGGAGGTGTGGAACAAAGGTGTGGCCATGGCACCTGGGGGCATGGTTTGGTGGGCATGGTGCTGTTGGGCTGCAGGTTGGACTGGATGCTCTTGGAGGGCTCTTCCAAGCCAAACAACTCTGTGATGCTACCTGTGCCCAGCCACGAGCACCCTGTGCCTGGCACCACCTCAGGCAGGTCCTGCAGCCTCTCTAGGGGTGCATCCTGTGCTGTCTCCTGCTCCAGCTGGGGGTGGGCAGCTCACTGCAGGTGGGAGCCACCTGGGCTGGGGCTGTGTGGCTGAGAGGATGCTCTCTGCTGCTGCTGGCACTGGGCTGCAGGGTCCCATCCCTGGGGGTCGCTGGGCTGGGTGCTGGAGGCTGAGGGCTGTCAGCAGGCTGCTGTCCACGCAGGGCCCAGCTCACCAACATCCTGCAGCAGATCAAGACTGCCAGGAGGACCATGGCAGGGCTGACCATGGAGGAGCTGAACCAGCTGGTGGCAGCCAAGCTGGCGGAGCAGCAGGAGAGGGCAGCAGCCGGGGCTCAGGTGGGCAAGTGGCAGGGGAGCTGCCAGGACTGCCTGCCCCGAGGGCTGGGGGTACCTGGGTGCCCTGCTGGGTGCCCTGCTGGGTGCCCTGCTGGGTGCCTGATGAGCTGCTTTGCCTCGCTGCAGCCTCTCAGCCGGATCAGGGCCCCCATGTTCCCGGCGCCGCTGCCGCAGATCAGCACCCCAATGTTCCTGCCCCCTGCCCAGGTGGCTTACCCTGGCACAGCATCACATGTAAGGCTTTGTCTTCAAGGTGGGCAGAGGGAGGGGTAGCCAAAAAGGTGAGCCCCTGGAGCTCTTCCCACTGGCTCCTCTCCCTTCAGGCAGCTGTTTGGGCTGGGGAGGTGGGAGGGAAGGGCTGGGGGCATGGATCCTTCCTGCTGGGGATAATGGCAACAGCTGCAGGAGAGGGGTGGGAGGCTCTGGTAGCTGTGGGGAGAAGGAACAGGGCACAGCCCTTGGCTGCAGCTGGTGCAGTGAGGAACTGGAATGTGGAATAGGTGACCCGAGCTGGGTGCCTGACTCCTGCCCCTGTCTCCTCTCTGTTCTCTCACCACCTGTGCCAGACCCCAGCTGCCTGTAAGCTGTGTCTGATGTGCCAGAAGCTTGTGCAGCCTGGGGACCTCCACCCCATGGCCTGCTCACATGTGCTGCACAAGGAGGTGAGTGTGTGGAGTTCCACCCTGCTCCTAGGTGCCTCCTAGTGGTTCCACTTCTTTCCTGGGGTCCCTAGGCAGGTGTGGAGAGGAGATCCTGTTGTCCTGAGATCCTGCCAGAGGAGTGTGATCAGTAAAGCTTTGCATCCTGGCACCCTCTTCCCCTACTCTTAGCTGGTGGCTTCAGGAGCAGGCTGCCCTCACTCCTGCCCCTGAGCCAGGGTTAGAGCCTGGTCTCTTCTAGAAGCAGGACAGCCTGGAAAGATCTAGCACACAGGGTGAGGGAGAGCTGCACCATCACCCAGCTGCCTGGGCACCGTGGCTCAGTGCAGAGGAGCTGCTGGGCAGGGGGGTCTGGCACCAGGCAGGGCTTCACTTGTGCAGGCAAACCCAAAGCACCTCTGGGGCTTCAGCAGCTGCTGAGATGAGAAGCCTCAAGGGCAGGCTCCACAGGGCTCTGGGCAGCCTGAGCTAGTGGAGACTCTTCCTGCGCCCCCAATGACCTCTGCAGGTCCCTTCCAGCCCAAACCATTCTGCCTATTGAGGAGGAGCTGATGGTCCTGAGCAGGCTCCCTCCACCTGGTGACCTGCTGCTGGAGGCTGTCTGAGGAGCAGAGAAGCTATCCCTGGGATGCATGCCTGGGAAGGTCACCCCAGACACCCATGGTGCCTTTGTGACCAATTCATTCTCTCTTACAGTGCATCAAGTTTTGGGCACAGACCAACACCACTGACACCTGCCCCTTTTGTCCCAGCCTGAAATGACAACAGCTGGAGCAGAGCAGCGTGGCAGGAGGAGCTGTGTGTGTGGAGGGGCAGGGTGGGGGCTGAGATTTCTACAGGTCTATATTTATACAGCCATGGACACACCATGTACATTTTTATCTCTAGGGGATGTGTGTATAGAGGCAGCCTGGCCACGGCCCAGGGCAGGAATAAAGTGTGTATATTATGCAGTGATTTGGGGCTGCTCCTCCTGGCAGCTTTGCTGACCTCCTCTGCAGCCTCTTTGACAGGGTCACAGTGTGAGGAAGGGCTCCAGGAGAGCTGGGGAGGGGCTTCTGAAAAGGGCTGGGAGTGACAGGATGAGAGGGAATGGATTGGAGCTGGGAGAGGGGACAGTGAGTGGAGATGAGGAAGAAATTCTTGAGTGAGGGTGGGGAGGAGGTTGTGGATCACAGAGAGGGAGGGTGAGGAGACACTGACACAGGTTGCCCAGGGAGGTTGTGGATCACAGAGGGAGGGTGAGGAGATAGTGGCACGGGTTGCTCAGGGAGGCTGTGGATGCCCCTCCCTGGAGGTGAGTTCCTCCTCATGTTCAGGTGCAACTTCTGCTGTCCCAGTCTCTGCCCATCACTGGGCACCACTGAACCATCCTCCTGGCACTCACCCTTGAAGTATTGCTCAGCACTGAGATGCCCTCAGGCTGCTCCTCGCCCCAGGGGCTCTCAGCCCTTCCTCACCTCAGACATGTTCCAGGCCCCTCAGCAGCACTGCAGCCCTTTGCTGTGCCCTCTCCAGTAAGTCCCTGTCCTTGAACTGGGGGAGCCCAGAGCTGGACACAGACTCACCAGGGCCACAAATGCTTCCCAGCTGCTTGTTGCCAGCAGCTCCCAGCTTGCTTGCCAGCAGTGCTGCTGGGCAGGAGCTGTGCCCCCTGGCAGCAGAGGCAGCCAGGTTTGTTTGTGGTCTCTTTAATGCCATAATAATTTACCGTGGTAACATTCATTGTTCTTACACAGACAATAGGTTACAGAGTACTGGAGTCTACAGCAGCCACCTGTCCCCATGCCCCCCATGGGGCCCAGCTCTGTGCCCACCCCTGCCCAGTGTCCCCTGCCCCAACTGCAGGCCTTTGGGAGCAGCTCAGGAGAACTCAACTGGCACAGTTCCCATTTCCTCTGCTGTCTCCTCAAGCCTTCTTCTGTGGATTCTGGTGGGGTTTGAGGTGTTGGGCACCACTGGCACTCTTGCCTTGACTCTGTGGAATCTTCTCCCCCCTTTGCAGTCTGTGGGTCAAACTTGGCCCTTCCAGAGGCACCCAGGCCCTTGGTGAGTGCCAACCCTGCCTGGATGCCAGCATGCTGGGGTTTGCCCACGGGCTGACCCTCCCCACACTCACCAGCATGGTTTAAGGCAGTGGTCCACAACGGAGGCTGGGGGTGCTGGGGAGGTGCTGGGGTGGTCCTGGGTAGGCACTAGGGTGTGGGGAGAGGGTATCTGCATGGTCTGGCCACCTGGTGCCAGGGCTGAAGGGTTGGAGCATGGCCTGGGGACTGTGCACTAGTGAGGTGGGGTGGCTTAGGGGCATGTCGTGGTGGTGCCCAGTGCCAGGGCTGCCTCCTCCTCCTCACTGCCCTTTCAAAGACACTGAACTGCAGGAAGGGTCCTGCCTGGTGAGTCCTGCAGTGCTCCAGCCCTTAGTCTCTGGTCCCCCTGAACTGGTGGCTTGGCTCTAGTGCTGGGCAGTGCCCAGCTCAGCCCCAGCACTGCAGCTGCCCCCTGAGGAGCGGAGCCTGGCAATGAGTGAATCCTGGTGCTGAAGCCCTTCCCAGCCCAGGTTGGAGGCAAGGAAGTGAGGACACCACAGCATGATCAGCGAGCAGGGAGAAGGGGAAGGCTGTCCTTAAATCCTCCCTTGGCTGCAGGAAGGGGATGAGGACAGGAAAGCCTCCTGCAACCTCCTTCTGCCTCCTGAACCGCTGCTTGGCTTGCTCCAGCTCCCACCCCCAACCCTTAACTGTCACCTCTGCCACCAGCCCTGGCTACTACCCCATCCATGAGCTGCTGCCTGGCCTCAGGACTGAGCAGAGGACTAAAAAGTCTTTAAAAAAACCCAAGGCCAAAGCAGGTGCAAAGGCCCCGGGGTCGGGGCTGGGACAGTGGCTGTCGGCGCTAGTTAAAAATAGAGCTCTGGGTGGTGTCTGTACAGGAGCAGCTCTGGGACAGGCTCTGGGCCCAGGGAGTACAAAACAAAACCCCAAAGGAAATAAATACAACCACGAGGTTAAAAAAAAACAACAACCCCACGCCCCCCCNGCCCCCCCCCTCCCCCCCCCCCCCAGACCTGCCCCCATGCTGCCAGCCTGGCCCCCACCCTGCCCCAGCAGCAGGAGGCTGTTCCCTGTGCCCTCCACTATGGGGGAAGCTGGGCAGGGGCTGTGGGCAGGGACTGGCTGAGCCCAGGAGTGGGCTCCCCTATGGCTTTCCAACGGGCAGGTGGGCTGGGGGTGGGGGCTTGGCTCCTCCTGGGCACGGTGATGCTGTTGGGAGGGAGGTGAGGAGGTTTTCTGGGGTGGGGTGTAGATGGGGGCCTGCTTCTGCCTGTGCCAGGAAGGCAGGGGTGGGGGTGTGCAGAAGTCCTGGAGCTGGTGGATAGGTTTGGAAATGCCATGGGAAGGGTCAGGGTGAGCGGTGCAGGGGGCAGCAGGAGGATGGGAGGGAAGCCTCTGCCTCTGGTTGCTCCTATCCCAGCAGCTCCAGGCTGGCCCCGAAGAGCCCAGGGCTGGGGAGGGAGGCTCCGAGATGGGAGCTGTGGGTTGGGCTCCAGGCAGGGAGCCGCATGGGGAAGGCACAGCCACGGTGCAGGGCAGGGCGGGCTGAGAGGGGACAGGCAGGTGACAGGCAGTGTGACCCCATCGAGCCTAGCAGGGCTCAGCAGGAGAGCCTGGGGCAGCCTCACCCGGTGCCAGAGCAGAGCAGCTGTCCCCGGCCCCCAGGATGGGGTCAGTGCCCTCTTTGCCTCCCTCCCCAGCCCCTCTGCTCTTCCTCTAGGTCCCAGCCAAGGGCAGCCCAGGCCTGGGGCTCCCAAGGCTGTTCCTGGGGGCTCCAAAACCCCTGGGGCTTGGAGGCTCTGAGCTCCCCACGCCGCTGCCCTGCCCAGCCCCCGCAGGGAGGCCGAGGCCGTACCTGTCCCCGCCCCTGCCCCACAGTCCCGGGGGCTGCCCCAGGGCTCCGCTGTCACTTCAGCAGGGAGATGTCGTCGGCGAAGTCGTCGTGGTGGCGGCGCAGGCAGCGGAAGCAGCGCCACTGGAACACCATGAGGCAGAGGGGCAGCATGAAGAGGGCGCAGATGGCAGCCATCACGTAGGCGATGGTCATCAGCGTGGACTCGTCCGTCTGCGGCAGGTTGTAGCCGCAGTCCTCCATGTTGGGGTGCAGGTAGGGCCCCTCCACCGCCGCCATCCGGAACTCGTCGTGCACTGTGGGCAGGGGGCAGGGCTCTGGTCACCCTCTGCTGTGTCCCCTCCACCTCTCATGCAAGCATCACAGGTTGCATCGGGTTGGAAAGGACCCTCCAAGGGCATCTTGTCCAACCCCCCTGCAGGCAGCAAGGACAGCTCCAGCTGGAGCAGGCTGCACAGGGACACAGCAAAGCTGAGCTTGGCTGCAGGGATGGGGCCTCAAGCACAGCCCTGGGCAGCCTGTGCCAAGGTCTCAGCACCCTCCCTGTGCACAACTTCCTGGTGTCTAACCTAACTCTGCCCTGCTCCAGCTCCAAACCATTGCCTCTCATCCTGTCCCTCCAAGCCCTTCTGCACAGTCCCTGTGGGTCCCCTTCAGCTACTGAAATGCAGCTCTGAGGCCTCCCTGGAGCCTTCTCCTCTCCAGGCTGAGCAGCCCCAACTCTCTCATCCATAGGAGACTCCTCTACCCATCTTGGTGGCTGCTCTGGCTGCACTCCTGCCCCCAGGCCCAGCCCTCACCGTGGCAGGCACTGACGGCGAAGCCAATGCGCTTGCGGGCACGGTCGAAGACCACATAGAAGCCCTCCATGATCACAGCGCCCATGACGGTGCCCGTGGAGGACTGGGAGATGGCAAACTTGTAGCAGTCGTCCTGAGAGGTGGCCACGTCCTCCACGGGGCGCAGGTATTGCTGCAGGAGGAGAAGCTGTCAGCAGAGGGCGGGACAGGGCAGAGCGCCCAGGGTGGCGGTAGCTGTGCCCACCCGGCACGGTGCTGCCAGCAGGAGCAGCTGCAGCTCAGCTGTGGGCTCACCTGGGGCAGGATGGTGATGCGGAAGGACTGGTTGGTGACCTCCCCCATCAGGTAGAGAGACAGGACTGGGAAGATGTGCCAGGGGGTGGTGCCGACCTGCCAGCAAACCAGCTGCTCCCCCAGCCAGAAGCCATCCGGGAACTTCTCTGTCTGCCAGGGGGGAAGGGAAAGGGAAGTGGCATCACCTTGAGCAGGCAGCAGCGGTGCCCAGGCTGGTGCCCGTGGGGGAGGGGTGGACTTCACTGACCGAAGAAGCCGTTTTGATGGATTTCACTGCAGCCTCAAACACCTTCTTCGGCAGCCTGAGGTTGGTGGTGCCACTGTCCACGATGCTCTTGTCATAGTTGTACTGAGGGCACAAGAGCAGTGACCCTGGGGCCCTGCGCCCCCTCGGGCCACAGGCAGCAGTGGAGTGGCTTCCCCTGCTGCCCCCCTCACCTCTTTGCAGTCCATGTTGAGGTCCTGCCCGTTGACCTCCAGCTTGACAATGATGACCTCGTAGTACCACTCCTTGCGGATGGGCGTGTACCAGATGTCGCCCACGTACAGCGAGCGGTCGATGCCGCCGATGATCTGCGGTGGGGACAGAAGGGCACTGCCACCACCTGCAGCCAGCTCCAGCTAGCCCGGGCAGGGCCTCCACGGGCAGCCCCTGCAGCCTCCCCGCTGCCTGCAGAGCAGGGCACTCACCATGCTGCCCCCCACCGATGCCAGAGCCTCTGTCTCATTGGGCGAGAAGCCTGCCCCGCAGAGCTGCAGGGAGAAGATGTTGGGCACCTGCGTCTGCTTCACCAGGGAGTCGAAGAAGGGCTCCAGGCTGTCGTCGGGCTGGGGTGGGGGGAGGGGAAAGCAGAGGCAGGACAGAGATGTGTCAGGGCTCTCCCTGCCCAGGGACTGCTGTGTCCCCAGGGATCCTGACTCTCCGTGCTGCTGCAGCAGGGCTCAAGGCTGCAGCACAGCTGCAAGCTGGGCCCCGGAGGACCGAGCAGAGCCAAAAAGAGAGGCACCTGAGCCCATTCTGTGGTGCCCACAGCTGCTGGCAGGGCCAGGCAGAGCTGGGCCAGGCTGCTGCCAGCCAGGACTCACCCGGGCGATCTCGGCGTATGCCAGCCCCAGGATCCCTTCCCAGTTGGAGCCGTTGATGAAGAACTTGTCCGACTCGGTGATGGCAGCGATGTTGGCTCTGACGGTGACGTTGGGGCCGTGGGGGATGGTGACGAGGTCGGTGCCCAGCTCCCCTTCCCACTTGCCCTGGGTGTAGGGCACGTAGACGCCCTTCCGCAGGTCACGGTAGGTGCTGGACCTGCCATGGCATCACAGAGCCGCTGTAAGGCTGGCATGGAGGAGGAGCAGGAGCCCGTGTGCCCGTGGAGCCTGTGCCCAGGCTGTCGCTGGGCAGGCGGGGGACAAGCCCAGCTGCTGTTTGCTATTGTCCTCCTCTGGGCATGCAAAGCAGGCTGGATGGAGGCTGCTGGCACCTGCTAGGGTCTGACTGGGCCCCAGGCACACTCTGTGGGGCCTGGGCTGTGGCACTGCTGTGTGCCCCCAGGGTACTCACAGCTGCCGCTGGTAGTATCTCCGGAGGAAGGGATGAGGAGCAGCTCCCACGGCGAAGTTACTGCTGCCTGTATCCACCAGGATGTTCAGCTGCAGAAGGAAGAGACAGAAGCTCAGGACTGCAGCAGGGCCCTGCTGTACCATCTGCCCAGACACCACAGGCAAGTGACACTTCCCTGGGCACAGCGTGGCTGGGGTGGCCCCAGCAGGGATGCAGGAGGGTGCAGCAGTGACCTTCTTTTGCCTTGCCCAGGGACAGCTGAGAGGCCACTGTGGAGGAGCAGGAGTCAGTGACAGCAGAGTGCTGCAGAGAGCAAACCGTGCCCAGCATCAGGCAAGCACAGCCTGAGCAAGCTCCTGGCAGGGGGCTTGTGGGCACAGCAGCAGCATGGCGAGGTGCCCAGCTCCCCTTGCCACAACCCCAAAGTGAGGCTGGCTGGAGGGATGGGTGGCACAGAAGCCAGGGCTGGATGCACTAAGCCACAGGCCGAGCTCGCTCCAGATTGATCTCTGGATTAGCAGCTCTGGCAAACGTCCCACCAGGAGCAGGCTGCCTGCATCCTGCCCCCAGCTGAACCCTGCCTGTGCCCCCTTGCCCTGCGAGGAGCAGAGTGGGGGTGTCTGGTGTGGGAGTGGAGGTCTGCAGTGCTCCGAGGGGCCCACAACCGTGCTGGGAGTTGTGGGGTGAAGCTCTGACCCCCAGCCCTGGGGGGCTGCATCCCCAGCACACTGCAGCCAGCAGCAAGCCAAGGCTTTGGCCCTTAATCCGTGGAGTCAGAGGGCAGAGACAGGAAGTTCCTGAGCTCTGCTAATCTCTGGAGCTCCAGGACACAGCTGCCCCGAGTCAGTTTTCCTGGAGACCCACAGATGGGCACAGTGTCCTGGGCACCCTCAGTCTCTTGCCCTGCCCATGGCCCCATGCTGCACCAGGGAACCAGTGCCCCCAGCCCCAGCCTGGCTGCTTGCCTAGGAGAACATTTTGGGCTGTGGGTAAGGATCAGCTTGGCACATTCGCCCCCAACATCCCCCTCAGCCAAGCATCCAGAGCAGCCTCCCCTGGCAACACGGCACCAGCAGCCTCTACCACTGTGCCCAGGCTGTTCCCGATTGGATCAGTCGCTGGGGGACACTCGCTCATCCTCACCACTCCCTGGGGTACCCAGGGCAGATGGCATTCCCTGGAGGAAGAGCTGCTGAGCTGCTGCTGCAGGAGAGGACATGGGGCAGAGTTTTCTCTCCGCGCCAGCAACGCTGTGCCAAGGAGCAGAGGTGGGGACCCTCGGATAAACCCCTTGGTCCCTGCCTGTGCCCAGCCACGCTCTTCCATGTGAATCTTTTAATACCATTACAAGGCCTGGAGGGATTTTGCTCCAGCAGGCACGCAGGCACCACGCTGACAGCTGGCAGGAGTCCAGGGCTGGGAGCTGGTGCCCAGGAGGGCGCACGGCTTGGCAGTGCGCGGGCGCCTGGGAACAGGTGGCTCGTGGGGAAAGGATCTGGCAGCTGCGACACGTGGCACGTCCCAGGCAAGGGATGATGAAATCAGACTGAAAACTGCGTTTGGGAAATCATCTCCTCCCTTTTTTCCCCCCTCAGCCTACCCTGCTGGAGCACAGACTCAAGCCCCGACAGGCAGCGACACCAGGGACCGGCTCCCGCAGCGCCCATCTTTAGGTGCTGCTCCCCTGGCTGTGGTTGGCAGCTCTCCTGCCACACGTGCAGAGCCTGGGGGGCACTCTGGATGGAGCCAGCCTGGGAGAAAAGCAGCTTGGTTCCAGAGCCTGAGTGGGCATTGAGTGGCAGGCCCTGTGCTGGAAGGGATGTGGAGCTTCCAGCTCTGAGCTGGCCCCCTCGACCCTGCCCCTGTGCAGGGATGCTGAGGGAGCTGAAGGAACCTCCACAACCTCGCCCTCAAAGGAAGGCAGGAACTGGTTCATCCCGGGCTGTGCGCCCAGCACCTGGCCCTCAGCACCCATCCTGTCCCCAAGGCACAAGTGGGACACATGTGCTGGGCAGCACAGCCCCCGGGACTCCAGAGAGCTGGAGGAGGAGCGGAGCCGAATGATTCATGCGCCCTGCGGGCTGCTGTGCTGCGAGCCCTAAACCCTGCACGCTGCGGCCGCGCACTGCCCCCCGGCTCCTCTGCAGTAACAACCTGCACGAAAGCTGCCCGGGTCACGAGTGGCACACGGAGCCAGCACTGCGCTGGCAAGACCGTGCCAAGCGCGGCTGGCCTGTGCTTGCTTCGTGCCCGCACATGCCCGCTCCAGGTCAGCACACAGCGCCTGCAGGCGGGCACAGCACATCCCCACCCCCTTACTGCCCACACACTGAGCCAGCTCCTGCGTGGAGGCATCCTCCAGCTGGGCAGGGAGGCAGTGATGGAAGGGCACGGGCAGCCTGGCTCACTCTGCACGCACAGCACAGCTCACCCCGGAGCACCCGCAGCACGCCGGTGTCACCCGGGGGAGCCAGGAGTCACCTTCGAGGGATGGATGGATGGACGGACGGACGGCCCGGCCCAATCCGCAGGCAAAGCACGGAGTCCATCTCACCCCGCAGCACCCCAGCGTCACCTAAGTCACCTTTGCGGGGAGCCTGCAGCCAGCTGCTGCCGCCCCCCGCCCCGAGCATCACAGGAACGGTGTATGGGGGAAAGGCAGCGCCGCCCGAGCTGTGCGGCGGCAGCCACACGGCAGCGTGCTCGGCCTCGGTAGCATCCGTAGAGCCGCCCCTCCGCACCCCCGGGGGCCCCTCACCTTCTGCGGGGGGCTGCCCACCGTCATCTCCACGTAGTAGCCCTGCCCGGACTTGCCGCGCAGGTTGTCGATCATCTCCAGGAAGCTACCTGGCGGCTGGGGCTGGGCAGGAGCCCGGCGAGCGCGGGGTCCCGGGGGTGGCAGGGCCGCGCCGCCCCGCAGCGGCAGCCGGATGCGCGGCGGGGCCGGGCTGGCGGGCAGGGCCGCCGCTAGCCACAGCCACAGCAGCAGCCACGGCCAGGCGGCAGCCATCGCCGCAGCCCTCCTCCGCCGCCGCACCGCCCCGGAAAACCTCCGCACCTCCTCCGCCGCCGCTTCAACGGGCCCGCAGCGCCCCGCGCCTAGCCCGGGCGGCCGCGCCGGGGCCGAGCGGGGCGGCGGGCATGGCGGCGCGCCGCTCCCCGCCCCGGAAAGCCCGCCCGCGCCCGCCGCGCCGCCGCAGGAAGCGTTGGTGGTCGGGGCCCGGCGAGGTCCGGCCCAGAGCAGTTCTCAGTGCTCATGCCCGGTGCCGCTCACTTGTCTCGTCGTGTCCCCGCCGCAGGGTCGGGTCGGGCCGGGCCGCGGGCGCAGCGGACGCGTCGCCATGGCAACGAGCGGTGGCGTCCGTCCCGCACGGACTACAGCCCCCGGCAGGCGCCGCCGCACCTTGGACATCAGGCGGCTCGAACCAATGGGAAGCAGAGCGGCCTCTCGCTGCCCAATGGTGTTCGAGCGGGGGCGGGCGCTGCCGTTGCCAGGGCAGCGGAAGCCGGAACCCGCGGCGGCCCCGGACAGCCATGGGGGCGGTGAGCGCCCGGCCACGGCCACCCCGGCTGCAACGGGCCGAGGAGCGGCCCCGCTGAGCGGCCGCAGGGATGGACATCCAGGTCAGCGTGAGCTAAACGGGGCCGAGGGGGGGGGCGGGAGGACGGCAGGTGCCCGATCCCGCGCTGTCCCTTGTGCCGCTTGCTCGAGGCTGCGCTGCCCCGGCGCCGTTAGTACCCGGGGGAGATGTGGCGGAGGGGAAGGGAGCGGCGCAGAGTCTGCCGGCGGGGCAGGGATCTGCCTGCTGCGGGATGGGTGTGTGCTCCATGGCTTCTACAGCCTGCGCGGCGGCCGGGCCCGGGCGGAGTGAAATGGGCGGGAAAAGCCTTTCGGGATCGAATTCCTGAGCGTTCGGGGCTGGATCTCTTCCCTGGAGAGCCTGCCCCTCGTCTGGCCCCCGGGCTAGTACACCCCTGCCTGCACCAACGCTTCAAACCCACCCCCAGGTCCCCTTTGCATGTTCAGGGCCCGCCGGGGCAAGGAATCGGGGCTGGAATCCCGCTGGGAAGGGAGGGAAACAAGGAGAGAAGGGCCGGAGCCGGGGGGCTCCCAGCGGGGTTCCAGGCCTGCAAAGCGAGTGGAGTTTGGGGGAGGAGTGGTGCGAGCGGTGCCGGTTTGGTTTCGTGTGCCCCTACCCGGCAGTGCCAGGATTAGCTGCTGCTGGGGCTTGCTTTGCATCAGCTCTAAGCAGGGAGCAGGCGGAGGACAGGGGAAGGTGAAGAGGGTGGCGAAGGTGAAGAGGGTGGCGAAGGCTCCGTGGCAGGCAGCGTGGGGCGAGCCTGCTCTAGCCGCTTGGTGCTGGGGGATTAAGGTGAGGCTAAAGCTGGCCGTGCAAAGCCCTAGCTGGGAATGGTTGGGGGTGAGGGAGTGAGCTCTAAACCTGTGGTGAATGGGTGCCAAGGGCCCAGCAACAGCAGGAGTTAAAGAGGGAAGCAGTTCTCCAGAGGTGGGACACGTGGAGTTAGGATCCTTTTAGAGCTTCTGAGGTGTCCTCTGGGAAGGCCAAAGAGGGGAGGATGTGCAGAAGCTGCCCTG
Source organism: Tricholaema leucomelas (assembly GCA_013400475.1). Classification (NCBI taxonomy): domain Eukaryota; kingdom Metazoa; phylum Chordata; class Aves; order Piciformes; family Lybiidae; genus Tricholaema lacrymosa; species Tricholaema leucomelas. The sequence goes on from WAAF01008390.1 coordinate 202,474, forward strand.
TCCCTGGGCAGTGCTGCAGGAGTCCAGGGACTGCTGTCAAAGAGCTGTGCTCTGCTCTGGGTAAACCTCTTGCCCCTTTCTCTTCCTTCCCTGCTCTCCTTTCAGCTCAGCTTTTGCCTGGTAAAATGTTCCCGAGGCAAGAGCTCATCTCTGGAGAATCTTGAAAGCCTGGAGAGGGTCTGACGAGACCTCCTGGGCTGCTTCTTGGTCCTTCCCATCTGCACCATGCTAGGCAGCCCCAGTGCACCTTGTTCCCTGGTGCCAAGCCTCCTGTGGGGCTCTTCCTCACTCTGAGTAATGCAGAGGATCTGTTGCTGAGCACAGCTGACCCCTCTGACCATGTCCTGATGCAGAGGATCTGGTGCTGAGCACAGCTGATCCCTCTGACCGTGTCCTGATGCAGAGGGTCTGTTGCTGAGCACAGCTGATCCCTCTGACCATGTCCTGATGCAGAGGATCTGTTGCTGAGCACAGCTGATCCCTCTGACCGTGTCCTGATGCAGAGGGTCTGTTGCTGAGCACAGCTGATCCCTCTGACCATGTCCTGATGCAGAGGATCTGTTGCTGAGCACAGCTGATCCCTCTGACCGTGTCCTGATGCAGAGGGTCTGTGTTTGAGCACAGCTGATCCCTCTGACCATGTCCTGATGCAGAGGGTCTGTGTTTGAGCACAGCTGATCCCTCTGACCATGTCCTGATGCAGAGGGTCTGTGTTTGAGCACAGCTGATCCCTCTGACCATGTCCTGATGCAGAGGGTCTGTGTTTGAGCACAGCTGATCCCTCTGACTGTGTCCTGATGCTGAGGATCTGTTTCTGGCCACAGCTGATCCCTCTGACCATGTCCTGATGCTGAGGGTCTGTTTCTGGCTACAGCTGATCCCTGATCCCTCTGACCATATCCTGCTTCCCTTTGGTGCAGGGAGCTGTGGCAGAGGCCATGGTGCGCATTGGGGACCAGATCATCCTGGAAGAAAATTATGATGAGAGCTACATTCCCAGTGAGAAAGGTAACCCATCCCTGTCCTCCCAGGAGCTGGGATAAAGGGCTGGAGCATGCAAGCCACATCTAGGTGTAGTAAGAGCTGAGGAATCAGGGAGAATGTGGAAGGAGAAGGTAGAGTAAATGGGATTTCAGAGAAGGCAGAGCTGCAAAATCAGCTTTGGGGTTGGCAGGATGAGTGGGAGGTTGCTCCCTGGCATTTGGGTACTGAGGTTTCCCAATGTGCCCACTGCTTTAGCAGGGCAGGTTGGCTTTAGCTGCACAGTGCCTGCTGGAGGCCATCCCCACAGATTCCTCTTCTGTTTTCCTAGAAATCCAGGATTTTGCACGGCTGATTGGGATTGACCCTGAGAAGGAGCCAGAGCTGATATGGTTGGCCAGGGAAGGCATCGTGGCTCCGTTACCACCCCAGTGGAAGCCTTGGTGAGAGCTTTGGCAGCAGCTGTCCTGGTAGATTCCTGCCTGTGCTGGCTGGCAAGGAGGTGTAATGCCAGGACAGATGATCTTCCTGTGGCGGGGGGAAGCTCAGGTCTCCTTTGGAGGGGTGGAAGAAGGGGAAAGAGTGGTTGAGAAGTTGGCAGAGGTCATGAGCAGTCCCTGTGAGAGCTGCTTCATAGATGGTAGAAAGGGTTAGGTTGGAAGAGACCTTGAAGATAATCCAGTGCCAACCCTCCTGCCATGGGCAGGGACATCTCCCACCAGCCCCAGGTTGCTCAAGGCCTCGTCCAACCTGGCCTTGAACACCTTCAGGGAGGTTGTGGAGCACAGAAGCACAGAATGTGATCTTTGATCACATTCTGTGCTTCTGTGCTCCACAACCTCCCTGGGCAAACCTGTGCCAGTGTCTCCTCACCCTCCCTCTCTGTGCTCCACAACCTCCCTGGGCAACCTGTGCCAGTGTCTCCTCACCCTCCCTCTCTGTGCTCCACAACCTCCCTGGGCAACCTGTGCCAGTGTCTTCCCACTCTCACTGCCAAGAATTTCTTCCTCATCTCCACTCTCAATCTGCACTCTTCAAGCTCCAATCCCTTCACCCTCCTCTTCATGGGGCTTAAGATAGGTGGCAGGATGCAGCCAGAACATTCTGGTAGGTGCAGCTGGACCTTGTGGCTGCTCTTTCATCTTCTCCTCCTTACCTTTACCGTCTTTCATCTCCTCTCTCTGCCTTTGCCATCCAGCCAGGACACCAATGGTGATGTCTATTACTTCAACTTTGCCAATGGTCAGTCCATGTGGGACCATCCCTGTGATGATCACTATAGAGAGCTGGTGGTACGGGAGCGAGAGAAGCTGCTGGCACAGGGCTCCCTCAGGAAGAAAGAGAAGAAGAAAGACAAGAAAGAGAAGAAAGCCAAGAAGGAGAAGAAGGAAAAGGAGAAGCAGTCCCTGAAGCGATTCACAGTGAGTAGAGTTCTGCTTGTGGTGCTCCTGGGGCAGGCTGGGCAGAGGGTGAGCTTCTGCTCTGCCCTGGTCAGACCTCATCTTGAGTACTGCCTTCAGTTTTGGGCTCCCCAGTTGAAGAGGGACAGAGATCTGCTGGAGAGAGTCCAAGGGAGGACTGTGAGGATGATGAGGGGACTGGAGCAGTGCCTGATGAGGAGAGGCTGAGGGCCCTGGGGCTGCTCAGTCTGGAGCAGAGAAGACTGAGAGGGGATTGAATCAATGTCTGTAACTATCTGAGGGCTGGGGGTCAGGAGGGGGGGACAGGCTCTGCTCACTGCTCTCTGGGATAGGACAAGCAGCAATGGATGGAAGCTGCAGCACAGCAGGTTCCAGCTCAACACAAGGGGGAACTTCTTGACTGGAAGGGTCCCAGAGCCCTGGCACAGGCTGCCCAGAGAGGTTGTGGAGTCTCCTTCTCTGAAGCCTTTCCAGGCCTGTCTGGATGTGTTCCTGTGTGCCTTGAGCTAGATTGGATGGTCCTGCTCTGGCAGGGAGGGTTGGACTGGATGAGCTCTTTGGGTCCTTTCCAACCCCTAACATCCTGTGAGTGATTTGGATAGGAAATGAGGATGAATCTTTGCTTCAGAGGAGGGTTCACAGAGCTACACCTGGCCGGGTGTAGTCTTCTGCTCATGTTTGTCTGCCAAGGAGATGCAGCCAGGGCTTCTCCTTCCTTCAGTGTCCTCAGCTATCCACTTTAATGTCCTCTGCTCAGGTGCCCTCAGCTATTCCCTTTAGTGTCCCCTGCTCAGATGTCCTCAGCTATTTCTTCCCCCTGGCAAGAGAGTCCTGAGCCAGATGAATTAGAGGAGAAGGCAAAAGAAGAGCAGCAGACCTCAGTGGTTCAAGGAGCCTGCAGGCACATAACCAAACAGACTGCACCCCCTGCTTGGCTCAAGGCTCAGCTGCCCCTGCCAGGCCCCCCTGTGATGTGGATAGGACTGTAGGAAAAGGCCTCCCTCAGCAGCTTTGCTGTGGATGTCCAGCAGGACCCAGAAGCACCTCTAGAAATGTGAGCCAAGCTTTATCTCCACTCCCTGCCTCACTGTCATGGTTTAGAGGTTAGGTCACCAGTTCAAACTTTGTGTGTCAAAGAAATCCTCTTCACAAGGCTTTGAGGGTCTCAGTGCTCTGCTAGAGGCCCTTGAGCCACACTCTTTGAGGATGAAGGACTGAAAGAAAAGTGGAAGATGAAAGCCATGATGGGTGAGTGGCCATAAACCTGCTCAGGGCTTCACTGTCAGGCACCTGCAGCACTGGAAGGACTCATGGAACACAGCCCAGGTGTGTTCCAGCCAGAGGAAAAGAGCTTTTATCCCAGGAACAATGGAACTGCTCCCTTTGATTCTAGTCTTACAGAGGACTAGAGCTTGCAGGAGCCAGTTGGTGTGCTCAGGAGGAGCTGAGATCCCACAGCAAGGAGTCTGAGTGAAGAAGGAAGAGAAAATTGGACCTGAGGCTTTGGGTTGTGCTGCCATCAGTCTGCACCAGAGCAATGAGACCCTCAGCAAGCCTGAGAGAAAGGCTTCAAAGCAGAGGCAGCTGCTGGGAGCAGGAGTGGAAGCAGAAGGGAGCTGCTGGGAGCAGTTGCAGGTGGGAGCTGCTGGGAGCAGGAGTGAATGAAGGAGGGAGCTGCTGGGAGCAGGAGTGGAATCAGGAGGCAGCTGCTGGGAGCAGTAGTTGCAGGTGATAGCTGCTGGGAGCAGGAGTGGAATCAGGAGGCAGCTGCTGGGAGCAGTAGTTGCAGGTGATAGCTGCTGGGAGCAGGAGTGGAATCAGGAGGCAGCTGCTGGGAGCAGTAGTTGCAGGTGATAGCTGCTGGGAGCAGGAGTGGAATCAGGAGGCAGCTGCTGGGAGCAGTAGTTGCAGGTGATAGCTGCTGGGAGCAGGAGTGGAATCAGGAGGCAGCTGCTGGGAGCAGTAGTTGCAGGTGATAGCTGCTGGGAGCAGGAGTGGAATCAGGAGGCAGCTGCTGGGAGCAGTAGTTGCAGGTGATAGCTGCTGGGAGCAGGAGTGGAATCAGGAGGCAGCTGCTGGGAGCAGTAGTTGCAGGTGATAGCTGCTGGGAGCAGGAGTGGAATCAGGAGGCAGCTGCTGGGAGCAGTAGTTGCAGGTGATAGCTGCTGGGAGCAGGAGTGGAATCAGGAGGCAGCTGCTGGGAGCAGTAGTTGCAGGTGATAGCTGCTGGGAGCAGGAGTGGAATCAGGAGGCAGCTGCTGGGAGCAGTAGTTGCAGGTGATAGCTGCTGGGAGCAGGAGTGGAAGCAGGAGGCAGCTGCTGGGAGCAGGAGTGGATGCAGGAGGGAGCTGCTGGGAGCAGGAGTGGATGCAGGAGGGAGCTGCTGGGAGCAGGAGTGGATGCAGGAGGGAGCTGCTGGGAGCAGGAGTGGATGCAGGAGGGAGCTGCTGGGAGCAGGAGTGGATGCAGGAGGGAGCTGCTGGGAGCAGGAGTGGATGCAGGAGGGAGCTGCTGGGAGCAGGAGTGGATGCAGGAGGGAGCTGCTGGGAGCAGGAGTGGATGCAGGAGGGAGCTGCTGGGAGCAGGAGTGGATGCAGGAGGGAGCTGCTGGGAGCAGGAGTGGATGCAGGAGGGAGCTGCTGGGAGCAGGAGTGGATGCAGGAGGGAGCTGCTGGGAGCAGGAGTGGATGCAGGAGGGAGCTGCTGGGAGCAGGAGTGGATGCAGGAAGGAGCTGCTGGGAGCAGGAGTGGACGCAGGAAGGAGCTGCTGGGAGCAGGAGTGGATGCAGGAAGGAGCTGCTGGGAGCAGGAGTGGAAGCAGGAAGGAGCTGCTGGGAGCAGGAGTGGAAGCAGGAAGGAGCTGCTGGGAGCAGGAGTGGATGCAGGAGCAACCACTCTTTCCCCTTCTTCCAGCCCTCCAAAGGTTTGCTAGAGCCACTGCACAGATCCCCAGGAGCTCACAGATCTGCCCTGCTTCCAGAGGGGAGATACAAAGAAAGGACTTGCTGTGTGTCTTTCTCCTGCCCAGAGCTTTTCACTCCCTTCCCTCCTGCAGGATCCTGCCCTTCACTGGGAGAACATTCCAGCTTGCCTTGTCTCTGGCCATAAGCAAATGTCTCAATTTAATTCAGCAAATCTCCTGTTCTGAAGGCAAAACTGAGCTGAGAGGTCACTGTGTGTGATGTTAATGAATTGCTTTGCCCTGCTGGTGCCCAGCTGTGGCTCCACCAAATTGCTGGCTCAGGTTTCTCCTGAGCAGTGTGTGGGAGCTCTGGGGTAGCTGCTGAGAGCTCTGGCTATAAATATCAGACAAACTGCAGATTATCTCCAAAGTTTGAGTGAGCCTGATGGAAATGAGTTTATCTTTGCTGAAGGACAGTGAGCAGCACCTCCTGCTCCGTGTCTGCAGTTAATGGTGTCTGGAGAGAGGAATTAGTGAAGCCCAGAGGCTGATTTATTCTGTTAGCATTGCTGTGGCAGTGACTCGTTGGAAGAAGGATCGCTGCATATTCATCTCCCTCAGCCTGTGGGTGGCTTGAGAATCTTCAGTCTAGTCCTGCATGGCCTGGGAGTGTTGAGGTTCCTGCTCTGCTGAAGCTCCAGGGCTTGGCTGCACCTTGTGCTGCAGAGAGAATCCTGCTGCAGCTGGCTGCCAGCTGAACCTGTGCGGAGTGCTGCAGGGGGACGGTGCCTGGGTGAGGTTCCCACCCCAGCCCCAAGTGATGCTCAGGCTCCTGGGTGGAGCTAACCTGCTGGCAGCTGTGCCCTGCTCAGAGCATGGCCCCCAGGGCTCCTGCTGAGCTGTGCCAGCTGTGAGAGAACTGCCTGCAGGAGCTCCTTAGGAAGTGCTGCAGCAGAGCTGCTGCGAGGTGAGGAAGCAGCCTGGATATTGGTCTGGCTGCAGCCTGTGCAGAGCAGGAGGCTTCCTGCCCTCAGAGCCTTTCCTGCTTCACTGCTTTCATAGAATCATGGAAGGGGTTGGATTGGGAAGCTCATCCAGCTCCAACCTGTCTTCAAACTGCCCAGTGCAGAGCACTCCACTGCTGCCCCCAAGACATGATTCCAGTGTCCAGCTGTTCTCATGGGGAAACATTTCCATCTGGAGCCCAATGGGAATGTCCCCAGCAGTAACTTGTCCCCATCACCCTTTGTCTTCTCCCTTGTCAAAGGGAGTCTCCATCCTCCTGGCAGCCTCTGTGCAGTGCTCCATGGCCATAAGCTCTCCCCTCAGCCTTCTCTTCTCCAGGCTGCACCAACTCAGCTCTCAGCCCTTCCTTGCTCGGCAGGGGTGGGCTCAGTACCAGCAGCCAGCATGGCACAGGGGAGTGTGCCCTCCCTGCTCTGCAGTAAGGAGGGTGAGCTGTGCAGCCCTGCTCTCCTGCCTGAGTCCCTTCTGCGTGCTCCAGCCCTTAGGCACCCTGCTGGCACCTGTCCCAGCACCCCTGGGCACCCTTGCTCCGCTGCGAGGCCTCGGGGCAGCTCCGGCCACTCTCCTGCGTGGGGCAGTGGACTCTGATGTGGGCAGCTCGTTGGACTCCAGCCCCATGGGCACAAGGGGAACACAGGTAAGGCTCTATCCTTGCTGGGAACAAACCCTGGGTGCACAACTCTGCATGCACAGATGCTTCAAGGACACAATTTTGTGACCTCTTGTCAGTTGTGAGCTGCTTTTGTCTGTTTCCTCCCACCCCTTCCACTGTTCCTTTGCTCGTTCTAGGGAGCCCAGTGCTAGATTTGTGGGGAGCTCTGCTGTGTTGAAGAGCTTTAAAGAAGGAATTGTTTCAATTGCTGCTGGGACTGAGGGTGAGGTTGGAGAGGTGGAACTCTGTTAACTGTGGCAGAGCTTTGATTTGTGTCCAAATAAAAGGTGGCAGACAGCACAGCTGCTGGCCTCCGACAAGAACATTTCCCCTCAGCTCTTTGCTGGGCAGAGACAAATGAAAAGAACAACATTTTCTGGGTGAATGCAACATTTACAGTGATGTCCACTGGTGATGTCTTGAATGTGAACCCTTGGGTCAACAAAACAAACAGGTTAAGTGGTCAGAGATTGATCTTTTGAAGGGAAACAACCCAAAAGGTAGCAAACGTCACAGAAAGCTGCGCTGGGGAGAGAGTTTGCTTCTTGCTGAGTTTAGCCTCGTCCCTGGTGGCTGCAGGGATTTGGGGTTAATCTGCTCCTGAGGCTGTGCTGTGAGGCACTGGCAGGTGTGGCAGGTGAGCTCCTATGGGGCAGGAACACCTTTGGTGTCAGAGTGGCCTCAGGGAATAATAGCAGCCTGGGGGCGGCAGCGTCATCCTGAGCACCTCCTGGGAGCTCAGCACCTCCCTGCTGCTGGCCACAGGCCCTTGGGCTTGTTTCTTTCCTCTCTCTGCCTCTGTCCTGTCACTTGCCTTCTGCTTTGACTGCAGCTTGAAGAGCCTTGCAAGCTCACCCTGCAGAGCAAGAAGCTGCTGGGCTTGGTCTGTGAAGAGAGGAGTTCCTTGAACACAGCAGTGCTGGAAGAAGGGAGAAATGAGGAGGAGGAAAGTGAGGAGGTAGTTTGTGAGCTGGGCTCTGTGTGTGTGTGTTGGTGACCAGGGTGCAGGAAGCCTCAGGCATGGGAGGTGCTGCTTTCCTGGTCACAGCTGCCTGCCCGTGGCTGTTGCATTTGTCTCTGGGCCTTAGTTTGTGCTGCTTTGCCCCTCTGTGGTGTTTGGTCACCAAAAAGCAGCTCATCTGCTCTCCCTCTGCTCCCTGGAGCTCACCTGGCTCTGAGCTGGAGCAGGATGAGCTCTGGGCAGTGCTGTGACTTCCCAGCTCAGTCTCTGCTCAGTGATGCCACTTGAAGTTCAGGGCAGGTTTGCACAGCCAGGGGAGAAGCTGATGAGAGTTCCTGGGGGGGCAGAAAGGCTCTGGTTGAGACTTGCTCCTGTGCAGCCCAAGAACACTGCCAAATCCTGTGCACCACCCAAGTAGTTCCACCTCGCTGTGGCTCTGCTACCTTAGTTCACTGACCAGGACCTCCCCCTCCCAGCTCCTCCTGTGTGACCTGAGGGTCTGCAGAGGGCAGAGATCAGCACTGCCATCTCCTTTTCAACTCCTTCAGAGCCTCCGTGGGACATCAGAGTGGCTTAAAAACCTACACATGGATGTCAGTGCCCTGGGAGGCAGCTTCGAGTCAGAGGTAAGAACGTGGGTGAGGAGGTGGGCAGGAGAAGAGGAGCTGTGGCACTGCCCAGCCAGTGCCCAGGGTGCAGGAGCACAGCAGAGGTGCCCAGGGGTTGAGGTTCCTGTGCTGTTTCTGAGCAGGAACAACCTGGAGCAGGCCTGGGGGAGTGTGAGGGGAGTGCAGATGGCACCCCCAGGGGACAGAAGTGCGGTGACAAAGGCAGGTGTGTGGTTGAAGGAGAGGTTGGGTAGCAGGGGTCTGAGGAGCTCTGCAGGGTGGAGCTTTGTTTCTTCCTGAGAGGAGAGAGAAGCCTGCAGCCAGGCAGGCCTGGTGGGCAGGCTGGCAGCCAGCTCTCCCCAGGCCCCTCTGATGCTTCTTTCTTCTTGCCCTGCTGCCCAGCCCCTGGCTCAAGACAGTGCTGGTGAGGAGCTGGCACATCCCTGGCCCTCTGCAGAGGGGGTGAGTGGTTGGTACACCTCTGGCTCTCTGCAGAGGGGGTAAGGAGCCAGCACACTTCTGTCCCTGTGCAGAGAGGGTGAGGAGCTGGCACGCTTCTGGCCCTGCACAAAGGGGATGAGAGGCTGGCACACCTCTGTCCTTGTGCAGAGAGGTGAAGAGCTGGCACACTTCTGTCCCTGTGCTGAGAGGGTGAGGAGCTGGCACACTTCTAGCCCTGCACAAAGGAGATGAGAGGCTGGCACACCTCTGTCCCTGTGCGGAGAGGTGAGAAGCTGGCACACCTCTGGGTCCCTGTGCAGAGGGGTGAGAAGCTGGCACACCTCTGGGTCCCTGTGCAGAGGGGTGAGAAGCTGGCACACCTCTGGGTCCCCTTGCAGAGGGGTGT
>WAAF01008393.1:0-69148 GCA_013400475.1 Tricholaema leucomelas
GTCCTTTTTTCCCCTTGATGATGATCCTTTTCATTAGACCACTATAATCTTGAAAAACTGAAAGTTATTATGAAATAGTTTGCTTATTATCTCAGTCCCTGATAGCTATGGTCTTCTCATTTGCTGTAAGACACCTTTAGAGACTTATTGAAGTTGTCTGTCTGTTTTACTGTTAAGTATGAAGTGACTCTCACATTGTAGGTTTGGGTTTGTTGGTTGTTTTTTTTCTCCTACTTGATGCTGAGTTATCAGGCTTGGTATTATCTTAAATGTTCCAGAAGCTAAACATGCTTTTTACCAAGTAGTTTAGTTTATCCTTTTTATAGATATCATTGTGCAATTTTCTGTTTCAGTAGCTCAGTTTTAGAAATATTTCAGCTCTCTTTTTCTTCAGGAGGAGGAAGTTTGAAGTTCTAGGGGAATTATCCAAACTTTTTGTTCTCTTACAGAATTGTGTTATTTTTAATGACGCTTCTGAAGCTAAAAACAGGCAAGAATTGCCAAACTATGTGTAAGGAGAAGGTTCAGTCTCCTGGGGAGGCCATGCCAAATTGAGAACACCACAGAAAATTACTATTTTTTTGTTTCACAGAAAAACTATGGAAAATTTCATGGAACTACTGAGTAGGTCTTTCAGGACACTGTAACTGAGCAAAGAGGATGAAAAATGATAGATAAACCGTATGTCTTCTAAGAGGCCATACGGTAGTGCTTGCTGCTGGCTCAATTTTAGCAGCTGTTTTTCCCACTAAGAGCTGGAATATTTGGCTCCAGTAAACATTTCAAAGTATTTAATTTACTGTTTTCACACAGAACGAAGTCTGTGAATAGGTCTGTAATGTATTAATTGTATTGTTTTACAACAATCCAGCAACATTCTGGGAATACAGTCATTCTGGTAAATAAATAAAGAACTGACAGCATAATTAGTGCCATGAGAATGGCAGGGGTGTTGGACTCCATCTCCGTGGGTTCCTTCCAACACCTTCTATCCTGTCATCCTGGGAACTGAAGAAAAGGCAGTAGTCATTTGGACTTGCAAGATAATTTGCTTCAATTGTATTCAAGCCTTTTTTACATTAGGTTTTGCCTAAAACTGTCCTTTTTACATTAAGGGTTCTCAGAAATGCCTGCGTTTTTCAGGTCTTTTTAGCAATATTCTGTACTGGCAACCAGATTTGTAAAATAATGCTTTGCTCATACAGTTCCTGAGTAGAAAGTATACTGGAGGGCCTGACTAAGCAAAACTGCCCAGACAGCAGTAAATGCACTCAATCACTTCTTAAAGAAAAGCTTAAAATCTTCCCTTGATGTTCTACAAAAAGATAAAGATACAAAATTTCTGGATTGACACATTTCTGTACAATAGTCAGTTTACTTCAGTTATAAGTAGATTTAACCTGCGAGTATCTGGACATACAGAGGAGGAGCTCTAAGAGGCTTCTAACACAGGAAGAAATGAGGTGTTAATATCACTGCTGAGACTCATGGATGCACAAAAGAAGGTGCTCAGACCTAATGAAAAGAAAAAGGAGAATATAACACTTTTTTTTTTAAACAAAATAGGCATCTGCTTGAAAACCATCCTAAAATTGTTGAATGATTTAAATTGTGACCTCATTGCTGTCTACAACTACCTGAAGGGAGGCTGTAGCCTGGTGGGGGTTGGTCTCTTCTGCCAGGCAATCGGCAACAGAACAAGGGGACACAGTCTCAAGTTGTGCTGGAGGAGATATGGGCTAGATGTTAGGAGGAAGTTCTTGACAGAGTGAGTGATTTGCCATTAGAATGGGCTGCCCAGGGAGGTGGTGGAGTTGCTGTCTCTGGAGGTGTTCAAGAAAAGCCTGGCTGAGGCACTTAGTGCCATGGTCTAGTTGACTGGATAGAGCTGGGTGATAGGTTGGATTGGATGATCTTGGAGGTCTCTTCCGACCTGGTTGATTCTATTATTCTATGAAATTATAAAAAAATCAAGGTTGTCTTATATCATGCCTGTCTGCCTTGCAACTTTTTCACAAGCAGGATTCTGAGAAGACAGGGCAAATTAAACAAAATACAGTATTGCCAAGGGAAGGGCTGATCTAGTGTAGCTAATCTCAAGAAGTGTTGATACTCAGTCACCACCCCCAGACCTGGAGAAGATGAAATGGGATGTAAGTCATTGTGCTATGCTACCTATCTTAACTACATTGAGGGAAATGGTTTATTTGCTATTGATAAGGTTGCAAAACTACTTCTTGCAATGATTAATGATGAAACAACTCATTCCCTCCCCCTTCCAAGCACTTGTTAGGCAGACGAGAGGAATGATTCAGCAAAAGAACCTCACCACTTGTGGCACTTCAGGCTTAGCAGTATTGTATGAGGTAATCACTAAAATATTGATATTAAAGAGGTGTTGGATTTGTGAGGCCTGTGGCTGTACAGCCAGCATCTTTTCTCTGATTCTGCAGGTTTAGAATTTTCAAAATGATTTTCTGGCTGTGCAATGTCACTTGGGTTTTACTTTTGAGCAGGAGAGCTCATAGCATTCTCTAGATTGCTAATGAAAAGTCATGATTACGTATGAATATCAGGAGTTCAGGAGTTCAGAAGCTGGCCAACAATATCTGTACAGAATTAACTGATATTGGAAAAATAATATGGATATTGTTTTCTCCTGTGATATTGTTCTTAATATGAATTATTTAATGCATTTGTTTGGATATGTATAGAATTGGAAGGTATTGGTTTCTACTGGCAAAATATCAAGGCAAAGTTAGTCTAGATGTATAAAATGAATTAAAATCTTCTTATGGTTGTACTTAATGATCTTAGTGTTAATAGAGTGCTATAGCAAGTAATATAACTTCAGAGATCGTTAGAAAACAAAAGTCTTTCTTGGCTTATTTCTTAAATATGCTTTCAGCTCCTGGTTGCTTCAGCTAGGGTTACGGAACTCAGAGGGATGCTTTCCATTTTGGTGAAAAGGATGTTTGGTTGCAATCAAAAGAGGCAGTAGGAAATGGAAATGCACCAGTGCAGCTAATCCATCTTTTAGCATATTTCTTTACATAACGCACAAGATTGACAAATCTCTGTCACCCTTTGGGCTAAAGCAGTTACTACTTGAGTCTAGACCTGTTCAGGTGATGTGGGGTACACTGGATTTCACAGTGCAGCGGTGTGAATTTTGAAGGGAGGGCTGATATTTTCTGAGATGCCTAGTGGATATGTGAAACAAAGATGATGAAGAATGACATCAATATATTGTTGTCAAGGCAAAGCCCCCCTTAGCTTTTATGTTCATTGAAACTTTGCAGAAAAAAATCTGTTTCTCAAGAAGCTCATAATAACATTAACTTGATAAAGGCAGAGCATCTCCAGAATGCAGAGGCTGGTGAGGATATGATAAATCAGTATAGCACCAATGCTTTCCTTCCCTGGTTTTGGTAGCTATATAATCAATGGGTATTTATGCAGGTTTGTGAGAGTGCATTCATCACCTAGTAACAAGGTAATTTCACTTGAAGCAAAGTTCTGAGACAAACACTGCAAGTCAGTTGGCTTTACTATTCACAGTATGGCTCCAATGGAACACAAATAATTTGAACTTCATCTGCACTCTTGTATTTTAACACAGCATTTTATATTAGATGTTATTGACTGAGTTTCCAGTAGCCAGTTGAAAGTGAGAAAATATTTTTAGCTCTGGTGTGAGTCAGTGCAGGGAAAATATAGACAAGTACAAACACTTGCAAGTGGGTGGGCTATCAAATGTTCTTGAGATTTTTCTCTTCTCTGTTAGCAGTAACAAATATTTTATCAAGCATTATAATACCTCTTTAGCAAGTTCTGGCAAAAAGTTCTCACTTGAATTTCTTTGTTGGAATAAAGGAAGACTAAAAATTATGTGCAGTGACAATAGTAATATTATTTATGTGGCAAAGATAAAATTAGACTTCAGTTTATGTTAATGTATTTATGCACAGAGTGGATTGGGAAAATAGTTTATAATCTTCTCCTTTTATTGCATACTTATTGCAAATACAGAAAATACATGTACTTTGAAAATCAGTGACTAAGCTGCTGAATGTCACCAGTAGAACTTTAAAAATAGCTGTAACTTCAAGGTTGTTGTTGGATTACTTTTTAATAGAAGAGAGATTCTCTTATTAAGGTTTTAATGTCTTGTAGGACTTTGAACCACAACTCAAAATTAAACAAGTACTGTATGATTAAAGCCCTCCTCTGTGCTGTTCCTTCTACAGGAAAAGCTTGAAATACACAAATAAAATATTGGAAAAGCATTGTTAAAAACGTCTTGAAAAAGGGATCTCTGTAATCTGAAGTGCACAGAAGGATATGTATTTCTCCTGAATTAGCAAAGATTTTCTACTATGAAAGAGGACAATGACATCTTTCAGATCTCTCTGTATTTTTGTCTTTCCTTTTAATCTAGCTTCATTGCTCCAGAGCCTTTTAATGCCCTTATTTTCTTGTAGGTTATGAAAAATAACCCTGGGCTACAGTGGTGTTGAGGGTGGGGTTCTTCTAGGCAAAAGTAGCTGTCCAAAATAAGCTAGCTGTCTAGAGGCCCTTTGTAATTAATGAGTGCATTATGAGCATAGTTTATGTCACTTGGAATGGGACATCTGAACTAGATCAGAGGAACTGACCTATTTCTACCTACTTCCATGTTGAGCTGCAAAAAGATCCTTGTGTGATTAGGTTACCTTGTAGATGCTTGCATAGGAGATGTCTAACACCAAGTGAAACCAATCTTATCCCCACTGGCAAGTGATAACTCTGTTACCTTACTCAGTGAAACTTTCTTAAAATGAAATACAGCCTAATATGGATGGTCAGAACAAGCTTTCCAGGGTGCATTGAAGTGCAAAGCTTTATTTCTGGGCTTTTGCTAGAATACAAATTTCACTCCATCTTTTGGCTGGTGTGTTTGCTACACCTGGAAAAGGTTAATTTACGTAGCTTAAGATGATACTAAGTTTAAGAGCTTATTTTTAATCTTTGCTAAGAAATAAGAGAGATGGAGCTGCATTTATTTAACAATATGCTCTTGCTATCCAAAAAGGCTGAGGTACTCCTATTTCATTTTGGGTTTTATCCTGCACAGATCCACAATTCTAATCTCCATGGAAAACCAGATCTTTTCTGAAGAAAGTGATTAATCTGTGTTTTTCCTTCACACTCTGCCATCCCACTTTAAGATGGCATAAGTTACTTGAGTACAGTAGAAGAAGAATAGTGAAAACATGCAGTTGCAGTAGGATTTTAAGAACTCATTATGTACATTCAAAAACTATGGTTGAATAGTCTTCATTAGGATTGCTCAGCAACAGTCTGAACTTAGGCAACAGACTGCGATTCTTAAATCTTTCTCATCAGTTTGGGACTGTTAGTTGTTTTTAGCTCTTTCCTTCTAGCATCCATCTGTCAGTAACACTCTCCTTCTGGCTAGCCACAGCAAAGCACTGTTACCATTTCATGATATGCTAGGACAAGGGAGGAAATAAGTCCTTAATACTTTTAAGGTGTCCTTCAAATCCTTGATGCTTCTGATAGCACTTAAGTCATACATATGCCAAGAACATATTTGTCTCGAGTAGTGTAATGTAAGAGTTATGGAAGGGGAGGGAAGAATTGAAAGTTGTTGTGTATATCACAATAATAATATAAACAGTTTTCCTTGTGCATCAGAGAGATTTATTTAAAAATAAGAAATTGATGCAATGAAATGAGCAACTAGGGAGAAATGGATACAATAATTGTATTTGAATATTTAAACCATGGTGCTCTAATGAGCAGAACATAACGAGAGGTCTGGAGGCTTCCATCAGGTGTTTTAATGTCTTTATTCTGTATATCATTGTGTTTCTAATGATCCAAAGGACAGTAAGCCAAGGCTGCTGGCAGTGGTGTTGTGCAGTAATGTAGGCTGAGGAGAGGCTGAGGGAGCTGGGGTTGTTTAGCCTGGAGAAGAGGAGGCTCAGGGGTGACCTCATTGATGTCTACAACTACCTGAAGGGAGGTTGTAGCCAGGTGGGGGTTGGTCTCTTCTCCCAGGCAACCAGCAACAGGACAAGGGGACACAGTCTCTAGTTGTGCCGGGGGAAGTATAGGCTGGGTGTTAGGAGGAAGTTCTCCACAGAGAGAGTGATTGGCATTGGAATGGGCTGCCCAGGGAGGTGGTGGAGTCACCGTCCCTGTGGGTGTTCAGGAAAAGACTGGATGAGGCACTTAGTGCCTTGGTCTAGTTGACTGTATAGGGTTGGGTGCTAGGTTGGACTGGATGATCTTGGAGGTCTCTTCCAACCTGGTTGATTCTATTCTATTCTCATAGGCCACGAGCTACCCACACGTCTGTAACTTCAGGAATCCAGATGGCTCTATCTGCTTAAAATGTTTTGCAGACAGTTTCCTGGTTTCCATGGGTGAAGAAAGAGTTAAAGGAAGTCTCATGAATTGTGATGTGACAAAGGTGAACATGTGAAAGTGCAAAAGTGAAAGTTGGTGCATATTATTACAAAGTCTATGAAATATTGATGTTTCTTATTCAGAAGTCGGAGATAAGAAAAAAGTAAAGATGCTAGACTTAATGAAGGCATACTTAATATCCTAAGTTACTGTGTCAGAGGAAGAGAAAAGTCATTCAAGAGATCTGACAGCTTCTGAGAGGCTTTCTAGGGAGGCTATAGACACTAGCGATTCCTATGTGAAGGTCAACTAAATCACGAACTCTTCAAGAACTTAAACCTCAAGAAGGAGTTGTATGGAATGTGGAAAGTAGGTCAAATTGTTAATAATGGTGGTCAAAGAGTAGCAAAAGCAGGTAAGCTAAGAAAGGCTAAGAGGAACCAATCAGCCATGGGAAGAAAAACATCTGCATGTCAATAGCAAAGGAATCAATTACTTTGTTGCTAACGGTGCAGGAGAAATAGTAGCAGACACTACCCAGAAGGCTGAAATCTTTCGGGCCTTGTTTTTCGCCAAAATGTGCTTTAATCGTGTGATTAAAATGAACAGGAAAGAAGTTATGATAGATCCTAACCTGACCTGTAGGTTGGAGAAGCTGACAATCTGGGATTTTAGTCTAATCTTGAAAAAGGAGAGCTCTGGAGACCTTCAGAGCTTTCAGCATCTTGGGATTCGCCATCTCTGGCTGCTGTTTGCTGGATTTCTGATGAGAAGGCTTTCAGCAGGTGAATGCTGCCAGTTTACACAAGCAGACAGGGCATCCTTTTGGTGGGCTTAGTATGATTGTTTCTGTGTAAAAGTTTCTGCTCCCTTCAAAAAACAAACCCCAGACTCAGGCTCAAAGCTGTCATATTTCATGTTTGTTTGGTTCTTTATCATATTTTCATTATAGAATTCCCCCTGAGATATTCTGTTATCGAAATTAAATTGCCTCTTCTAGTCAACAGGTTAAATCCTGAGGGAGAAACATCAATTGAAAAGAACCTTGTTAAAGCCCTGTAATGGCTCTATACCATATTTTCTGCTGATTTTTCCTACAGGAAGTCAAATAGCTTATATTATTGTTGTACCTAGCAAATGTTTTATGTAAAAAATGTTGCCTTTATATTGCCTTTTTTTTAAATTTAATTTGTTTTTATCTCTTAACCCTTTAGAGCTCTTGCCCCAGGAAGCATATCTTACTCACAGATATTAGACTGAATGGTAAATGCAAGTATTTTTCCTCTGAGCAAGACCAAAGTATACTTGTATGTTATTTCTCTCTCTCTCTTTTCTTTTTTTAAAGTGGCATAACTGAAATAAACACAAAGAGAGAGAAGATTTTTTTTTTCCCTCTAAGAGTGCTAGTCAAGACCTCCATATTAAAATAGAATTCTTGGCAACTGTCTTCTCCAGAAAACTATTTTGAGAATGAGTTATTGAGTGATAATTAGATATTGAAATGCACCCAGTTTCACATTTCAGTGCTCCTTTCCAATTAGAATGGCATTAGAGTGAAAGTGTAGCTATGTAATTGTATGAAGAACGGAGCCAATTTTCTCAATGTCACTGCAATATCACCTTTCAGTAGTAGCGGCACTGAATGATTACGCATATCATTTAGTAATAGTATTTTAGCCGTTGCAGAGAGAGAGTATTTTTTATATTTTTTTGTTAAGTGGACATGTGATCAGATTGTAAATGAGCATATAGAGAGCAGGCCACGCTGCACACAAATGTGTCACTGTTAATGTCACTGCATCCTGAACTGCTGGCAGCAACGTGATACCTTGTTTGCTGACACACGCAGCATTTGCAGGCAGAGTACATCTTAACTGCCTCTTCAGCGGTCAAAAAAAGAGCAATTGCCAATGTCTCTGAACCCACAACTTAAGGAAAAGATAGTTACAAATTCTTTATCTACTGCAACACCTAACTACAAAATGAACTCAGGTGAAGATTTAGGATTAAATACTGCCATTAGCCTTGCTGGTTTGCAGGCATTTTGTATGCATCCTCCCTTCTCGATGTCTGTCATTGCATCTTGCTGCAGAGCATAGCAGACTATAAACTGGATAATCCCTGTGAGAAGGTAGTGCTATAGAACTCAAATCAATCATATCACATGCTTCTAGGAATATTTCTTATGGGTCAGGATTAGGAATGTATCAAGCAATTTGCATTTAAATGGCAGCTGTCAAAAGTAGAATGTATAGAAGTAAGAGATCATCTTTCAGCTTTAGGGTACATCCCTCAGGACTCTGGGAGGATGTGGAGCTCTGCAGTTTAACACCATCAATATTAGTACAGCAGTGCTGTGCACAATTGAAACTCCATTAGCAGCTTAATCAGAGGCACCTGAGTGGGTTCCGTTTGGAACAGTATGTTTTGGGGGTATTTCTGAGATTTTGATGGCCAGGGATCTTTTGCTTTCACCCTTGGTACAACAGCATACTGAGATTTAACATTGTGCCCAGGTGTTTAGGTAGGATTTTTACATCTGTGCTATTTATTTCTCTGGGTTTATCTAGTTCTTGTGCTTTCCTTTTAGATGCACAGATTTATTTGAAGCAGAAGCACTCTGATTATGTGTGTGCCAGTTTCTGGAGTTGCCATGACTTGTCTGTGTTCTATCTCAATGTTAATTTTTATTCTTATTTTAGTAGCTTTTGAGTTTCAGTGTAAGTCAGGTGTGAAGGCTGCCCTGATCATAACCTAAATTTCTAAAACATGGCTTTGGTTTATCCTACTTTATTCATTTAAAATTTCCCTGAAGCCCAGATTCACCAAGGGCAAGTCCTGCCTGGCCAGCCTATTGGCTTTCTACAATGGTGCAACTACACCAGTGGATAGGGGAAGAGCAACAGGTGTCATCCATCTGTCCTTTTGTAAAGCCTTTGACACAGTTCCCTACAATATCTTCCTCTCTAAGCTGGAGAGATATGGATTTAGTGTGGAGTGTCCAGTGGATAAAGAATTGGTTGAATGATTGCATCCAAAGGATAGTGGCCAACAGCTCTATGTCTAGATGGAGATGGGTGACAAGTGGTGTCCCTCAGGGGTGTGCACTGGGGCCAGTGCTCTTCAATATCTTCATCAATCTTCAGCAAGATTCAGTGCACCCTCGGCAAGTTTGCAGGTGATACCAAACTGAGTGGTGTGGCTGGTAAGTCTGAAGGACAGGTTGCCATCCAAAGAGACCTGGCCAGGCTGGAAATGTGGGCTGAGGAGAATCTCATGAGATTCAGTAAGGCAAGTGTAAGGTCCCGCACCCAGATCAGGGCAATCCTTGATATCAGTATAGGCTGGAAGATGATAAATTGAGAGCAGCCCTGAGGGAAAGGACTTGGGGCTGCTGGTGGATGAAAAGCTGGACATGAGCCAAATGTGCACTTGCAGTCCAGAAAGCAAATCACGTCCCAGACTGCATCAAAATGCAGCAGATTGAATGGTGGTTCTGCCACTTAGTTCTGGTGATACCTCACCTGGCGTACTGTGTACTGGAGTACTCTGAATCCCTCAACACAGGAAGGATATGGGCCTGATGGAGCAGGTCCATGGAGGGCTGCAAAGGTGGTCAGGAGACTGGAACACCTCTCCTACAAGGACAGGCTGTGAGGGAGTTGGGGTTGTTTAGCCTGGAGAAGAGAAGACTCTGGGGAAACCTAATCACAGCTTCCGGTACCTGGAGGCTACAAGGTTTCAAAGCTGAAGTCTACAAGAAGGCTGACTGGGTACCATTTACAAAGGCCTCCTAGTGATAGGATGAGGGGCAATGGTTTAAAATTCTCTAATTTAAAGAGTAGGTTTAGATTGGATGTGAAGAGGAGGTTCTTTACCATAAGGGTGGTGGAACGCTGAACAGGTTGCTCAGGGAGGTAGTTGAGGCTCCATCCCTGGAGATATTAGCCCTTGACAAGGCTCTGAGCCAGTTGATCTAAAGGAAGATGTCTCTGCTCACTGCAAGGGGCTTGGACTACATGACCTGTGGAGGTCCCTTCCAACATAAACCATTCTGTGATCTTAAAGTAACATGCTATGTTATCAGTGCAGCAGGAATGGACCATTTCTAGAGATACTTTGATGTCCTAACTGAAATTTCTTTTTTTTTAAAGAAGGCCATGTTACAGTTTTAAGCAGGGACTTTGAAAAGCAGCTATTGCACCTGTCCAGTAGGTTGATTTGAAAGGTCTAAGCAAGCCTAATAGGTCTGTTGTTGGTTCTCTTCTACAAAGTAAAATATACCTGTAAATGATATCTGATTATTTACTGCAATTAGGAATGTAATAAACTAAAGGATTCTGAATGATGTCCGCATAAAATAATAGTTATTACTGTTTGAGAAGCTCAGCTAGTTAAAATATGATAATTCTTGGCTTTAGGGTGTAATGATACATCACAAATGACAAAATTAGAAGGATTAAGAAGAATGTTAAATATATGTTTACAAAATAAGTTGTTTAATTCCAAAGAAGTAAAATGAATATTTCATTGTAACTACAGCTGCTACACAGTCACAGGCTGAGAGAAGAAGATTTATTGTCTAACCTACATGAATTTTCCACTTTCTCTATTGTGGACAAGTGATTTACCTTTTCTCTCGGATTGGCTGTTTCGTTTGAAATTGTGATCATTTTAAAAGGCTCTTGCAGTGTATCAATGATAACTTCTTGATGCAAGTAGTGGAAGAACCAACAAGGAGAGGTGCACTCCTGGACCTTGTATTAACTAATAAAGAGGAACTGGTTCAGACCTTAATGGCTCTGCTCACTTGCTCCCTGTTATAGGACCAGGAGCAATGGGTGTAAGCTGCAGCACAAGAGGTTCCACCTCAACACAAGAGGAAACTTCTTTACTGTAAGAGTCACAGAGCACTGGAACAGGCTCCCCAGAGAGGTTTTGGAATTTCCGTCTCTGGAGACTTTCAAGGCCTGTCTGGATGCGGTCCTCTGTGACCTGAGCTAAATTATGGTCCTACTCTGGCAGGGCGGTTGGACTGGATGATCTCTTTGGGTTCCTTCCAACCCCTGATATCCTGTGATAAAGAAAAATGCATTGTAAGCAATTAGGATTAGCAGCAGGGTTCTGACATAGTTAATGTTTTGTTTGCTGATCATACGGAGAAATAAAACATTTTCAAAACACAGTCTACTCAAACACTGCTATGAATTCCAAAAGCAAATGTTTTGATGTATGGAAATATTCCACCTTGGTGTCAGACAGAAACCTGGCAGCTGATTGTGCCAAACTCACATTAAATACCATAAAATTACATACTTCAATTTTCTTTCTTATAGTCACCACAAAATTCTAATTCTCTTAGAGATTCCTTTTGTTTGTGGAAACAAATTTGCAGTTTATTTCCATCAGGACAAGCCTGGTACTTCCAGCAGCGTTCTCCCCTTTGGAAATGCTGTGTCAGAAGCAGGGGCTTCAACATGTGTCATCATATTGCTGCCAGAAGTAATTGCTGCACTTCTCATTCTAGATATCCTTAAACTTAGCAACCGAAAGGAGAGATGGCTATTGAAGGGAACTGAAACTGACTGACTTGAACAAATTGAAGCCTCTTAAGGCTGCCTGTGTTGATTTTTAATCTTTTTCTTTTTAATTGTCATATTTTTCCATCATTTGTGATGGAAATGAGGAATGCAAACAAGCTGGAATGTAGTGATAGATCATGGGCCACCACAGTAACAGAGTTTATAGTACCTAAATTGTGCTTCATGTAACAAGGGCTTTTCCCAGCTAAAACATAGGTGTGGGTGTGCTATCGTGCTTTGCACGCTGCTTTTGTTTGCCAGAGTTAATACAGGCTTGAAAATTCTATTCATCAGTGTTCCCCCCCCCAGTGGAGCCTGTCCAATGTACTTTACCTTAATGTATTCTAAACATCTGCATTCAAATAATTTATTCATAGGCTGAAATCTCTAATCCCAGTTTGAGGTGCAGCAATGTTTACTTGGTCACTTCACTCTGTTAATCTGGGACAGTGACAGGCAGGTCATGCAACAGTGTCCTTTCTCATACAACTCTTTGAACAATGGATTGTTAGTCATTTTATCAGCGAGCTAGAGGTAGCACTGTGTGGATGTATTGAGAATCAGCTAATGGACAGAAAGTACCTGCTCCGACGCATTAATTCCCTTCCCTGTCAGCCTGCATCATTGTAGAGTGTGCATGATGGGAAGCAAGGTCCCATCGCACTATGGCACCTGCTGCTTTTCCATCTGCCGAGCGCAATAGCTTCTGTGATTGCCCATTTTTCAGCCTAATGACTTTATTCCTTTCTCTTTGTAAAGTTCTAACATTTTTTTATTGTTATTTCAGTAGTCATGGTTTGTAGGCTTTTTTTTTTAATTTCCTCCTCTCCAGTGGGCACTTAGAATGTTGATAAAAGAATAACTAACAAACCAATATTCCAAGCCCGTGCCCAAATTCTGCGTGCCCCAAGTGTTGTGTTTCATAATTTATTCTGATAAAGTTGTCATGGTGATAATATCTCTTGAGAATGAAAGTGCCATGTGCCTGGCTGATTACAGGAAACAGCTCAGATGGTACATAAACTAGTAAATATTGAACCCTTGGGCAGTAACATTATCCGTATTTTGTCCACTTATTTATTTATTTAATGGAGCTGCACTCATCTTGGTCGGGGAAAGTGTGTGACAATTCATATTTTACTTTCCATATGCTCAGGTTTATGAGAATGGGTGATAAGCTTTTGTTGTTTTGGTGTAGTGTTTTTTTTTTTTTATTTGGTGGTTTTGTTTTGTTTTAAATCCAGTGACATAAGTGTTGGCAGAGTTCCCTGAAATAGCCTTTGAATTCTATCTAAAGCTGTTAATTTGGCTGGACTAGTCAAAGCAGCAGATCATTATTGCAGATCGAACGTCTGTCAAAAATAGAACTTGCAATTAACAGTTATATCATCTGTAAGCTGCGGCTTCAGCTTTTGAGAGAGATGTGCCTTTAGGGTTCCTGATAAATGTTGATTTTGTTTATTCAAATAGGCAGATAAAAGCTGTACTTTTAAATATAATTTTCTTCCATCAAGCTGAAAAAAGAAAAAAGAGAATAATGTGCTTTTCATTCCAAATACCGATCACATGAAAAGTGTACTCCTTGGAGTTCCCCTAGAAAGATATCTTTCAGTGGTGAAGCTCAAAGTGACACACTCTGACAGGGAGATTTTGGATTCTGAGATGCTGGTTTTGAGCATTTGTCGAGTAGTGCTGTCTTCAGTCTGTATTTAATGCTAGGTAGCAGCATGCATTCTTATACAAATATGCACCATTAGTCACCAGCAGTACTTCTGTTCTTCCTTTATGTCTTTTTGTGTAACAATGATGTTTCTTTCTGTTAAAAGATTTAGAAAGACATCAACTGCAATTAAGTGTACTGGTATGGGGGTTAGATCTATCACACTTGGTTTCCACTTAAATCTTTAAAAAATATTTCTTACTTATCTCCACTCATGGAATTTTTTTAATAGTCCCAAAGAACTTCTGAGTAAGCTTAGTAGTACCCTTTAAATGCGTCAAGGAACAGCTTTTCTTGCAGATAAAAATGTAAGGCCCAGGGCAAGTATTTGAATAATGTATGTAAATGTGCTGATCAACAGGTGGTTTTGAGCAAGATCCAAAACTTAGTCAAAGTGAGACTGGTTGGAGAGGCCTTTGAGCCAATGGGAAGTGTTATTAGTGTAGTGTTTTGAGGAGAGGCAAGATGATGAGAGGAGACAAGACTGCTGGCCAAATCCAGAGGAGCTAGTGGACTTGCAGGTGGTAAGAAGCACTTCTGAGAAGGTTTTTTTCAATACTAGTCTGCTGTTTCCTTTGCAGGAATGTAGCTGTTCAGGGAAGATGGGTCACTCGAGGACGCATCTGATAGACGCCCGGACCCAGGACTACACATGCCTTTTGCCAAGGAGAACAGACTAACCATTTATCCAAGTAAGTTCTGTCTGGCAGGGCAGCGGCAGAGACACCAAAATCATGGCACTGAAGACTTTCGAAGTCATATTGATGTGAAAGCAAAATATCATGTGACAGACATGTGTGAGAGGCAGCAGCTCCCAGTTTCTAGCACTTGCACTTAATTCCTAGGGAGGATCTATATCTAGAGCATTCCACAACTTCCATTAGTACATGACCCTCTCCTGGTAAGCAATGACTTATTTATGAGTGGGAGACTAACACTAGAGGCCCTAACCCAGTCAGCAGCTTGCTTAGCATGGCTTCTTGCACAAAGTGCCTGTCAATAGAAAAGAGAGAGAGGACTAGGATGCACAGCTCATCATATTATTTGGGGGCCTGTTAATTTCTGTACACAGTTTGGCTTACGTAGGCTGGATGGCCTGGGTTCTATCCACCTCCCATGCTGCTTCTCTGTGGCTGAGTGACTAAGATGTCACAGCAATCACAGCACTCAGGAGTGCCTGTAGGCTCACAAGACTGATGCTGAGCAAGTGTCTACCTTTGAATTCAAACACTCCTGCTGTGCTAAAGGCTTGGAGCAATGCAGAGGTTTAGGAAATGTATTTGCTTCCACACGACAGGTGGTATCAAGGGTGAACATGCTTGATTTTCAACATGTATTGTTGTGTATTCCTTCACTCACCCATCCCTGCTTTGCTGCAAATTCAGAGGCAAGGCAGCTTCTTACTGCTGTTATCACAGACAGTTCTGACACCCGATGCTAGTGAGGGCTGTTCTGCAGCACTGATGTATCATGCAGGTAGCAGAGTGCTGTAGGTACAGCAGTTCAGTTCAGTTGCAGAGTCCTTGGGACACTGTGGCAGGAATATATCACAGGATTATGTGGGATGATAATGAAGTAGAGAGGAGGAACAAGAAACTGAACTTGGAAAATAGAAGGTTTCCATAATAAATGTGACACATGACTTCATAAAAGGAATGTGAGAATCGACCATAAAAGCTTCAGATAATTGTGGATTTTTTTTTCCTCTCTACTATCTTATCCCTTTGTGTTGAATGCGGGTCTGAACAGGTTCACTTGTTGACCACTAGCTCTGGCACTGTAGCAGATACTTGGAACATAAATTCTTACCTATCCTGCACTGCGCAGAGCAGAGTTTTATAGACCTCACATATCCTTCTGTCTTGTCTCTTTCCCTTGCTGAAAAGGCACAGCCTGCTTTCAGTCATTCCTTGCTGATTGAAGAGACACATCTGATGGTATGTTTCAATTGCAAATTTGTAATTCCTAACTTGAAGGAAAGAAATGCAGTTTGGTATCTCATCATGGAAGTACCTCAGCAAATCTGATGATGCTGATACAAAATTGGAAGGAGTACCTGACACATTGGCAGCGTACTGTTGTGGCCAAGAAGGAAAATGGTATCCTGGGATGCAGTAAGAAGAGTGTAGTCAGGCAATTCTCCCTGTCTACTTTGTCCTAGTGAGGCCACATCTGGAGTAGTGTCCAGTTCTGGGCTTCCAAGTTCAAGAGAACTACTGGAGAGGGTTCAACAGAGGACTATGAAAATTATGAAGGTGCTGGAGTACCTGTCGTAGGAAGAAAGGCTGAGAGATCTGGGTCTGTTTAGCCAGGAGAGGAAACTAAGAAGAGATTTTTGTCAATGCTCGTCAATACCTGAAGGGTAAGGGTCAAGAGAATGGGGCCAGCCTCTTTTCAGTGTTAGCCAGTGATAGGATAAGGGCCAATGGGCACAAACTAGAACCTGGGAAACCAGACCTTTTAGGGTGCTGGAGAACTGAAACAGACTGGCTGGAGAGACTGTGAGTCTCCTCCTCTGGAGACTTTCAAGACCCATCTGGACAGGTTCCTGTGCAACCTTATCTAGGAGAATCTGTTTTGGCAAGGGAGGTAGGACTGGATGATGCCCAGAGATCACTTCCAGCTACTGTGATTCCGTGATATGGATATCTATTGCAAGTTACACCTCTGTCATGGAATATAGAGACTCCTAGCTAGGGGGAGGCTGAAGGGCTGATATTCAGACCTCTTGTTGTTTTCCAAACTCCCTACTCCAGGCTGAGCTTACAAGTCTCTTAATTCCTCTTGCTAAAAATCACCATGTGGTTGGTTCATGTTCTGATTGCAACTTTTTTTTCTATTTTGTTTAAATTAATAACTTTTAAAATAAAAATATTGCCCTTGATGGATATTTCACTTCTTGTTCTGTGACAGAGCTATTAATTTCTTCCTAGAAATTTGTGCTTTTAAACTTGAAAATAGTCTACTTTTCAATAGTCCTTTCCCAACACTGGTCAAATCGGTAATCCTTCTGTGACCTGTAAAGTTTTTCCACACATTTGGATTTTAACCAAATCCTCTCATTTTGTAATGTTCAAGGGAAATCGTAGCTTCTGCCCTCCTAAGGCATCAGTCACAAACTTCCATTAGATCGGATTTTTCAATAGGGCCAGAACTTCACCTATGTCTGTGCAAGAGCAAGTTGATTCCCTGCCCTGAGCTACTGCAGCAGAGGGGAGAACTAACTGCTTCTGCCAGCCATCACGTTGTTATTATGAAAAACCTGAAAACTTATTATAAAGTCAGTGTGAAAGTATTCAGTCTCTGACACTTCTCTGTTTCTTGTGAGAACTTGCAGTATATTTAACTCTGTGACAAGGTTATACTTTACACCTAAAAAGAAAGGGGAAGGAAACACTCCACACTGCAGACAAAGTCTCGAATTACCTTTAATAGGTGAAAGAGAGCCGTGACCCCAGCTCAGTGCTGTGATGGAGAGCTGCTGCTGTAACAGCTTCTTTCTGCACTCTTAGATACAATGAGATAGAGGGAAGCAGAGTGGCATTCTCCTGCCTCCCATTCTGCAGGAATCAGAGACACAGTCCAACTTGGTAAAAGCTGAATGAGACACTTTTGAGGTACTTTCAAGTAACCTGAAGAATTTGAAAGGCTTGAGTTTCTGTGTTATCCAAACACCATTAACAGGAAAATGAGAAAAGGGGGAAGGAAACCTGTTACATTTATTCCTACACAAGCTGTTGCATTGCTTCCTATAAATGATTCAAGATGCTGGAGTTAGAATTGTGTGTATGCTGAACACTGTACACATTTATTCAAGGAAGAAAATTAGTGAGGGAGTCGCTGGAGATGTGGGAAGACCCACTGAAGGGGAGTTGCTCCTTCCCAGCTTTCCCAGCCGTTAAATGAATTCTGTTAGAAGTCCTAAGCAATAACTGTAATGGGTAAAACTGAGCTGCCAAAGAGGCTAGTTAGGCATACACCCTACCTGCCGAAATATTTGTCATTTATGAGAGCTCAGGTAACAAGTTCATTACAAAGATGTGAAAACAGTTTAAAGCAGTTCATTCTTTGAAGATCTGTAGATGTTAAAACTAGTGGTGATATTTTTTTAAAGCAAAAATTAGACAGCAGTTAAACTGCATTAAAGTGATGTGTATGTGATAATATACACATAATATATGGTTGGAGTCATATCTCTCCTGTGGGTTGGTTTATGATATCAGGTTCTAGCCCCCTGTAGTTTAAACTCTTTGGTTTTGAAGTTCCTATTTGCTACTTAAATCCTTTTGGTTGCTGTTGCAGACTTGCACGCAAGTTTCTAGCAGGTTTTGAATCCCAGAGCAGATGTCCCTTTCTTCTAATAGGGCATTTTGATTTTCAGTGGTCATAGCAACAAATTGCCCTCCTTGGCCTTCTTCAAGAAAACCCCAATAGGAAAAGCATTTTAATTAAGAAAATATACTAATTAGCTACCACCTGAAGTGACGATAAGAGTTTCACTTCATTAGCAAGGCTGGGTGTGTTTGGAGAAACTCACCTGGCAACAAGGGGACTCATCTTTCAGGCTATTTTCAATATTTCTCTTCCTGCAGGGAGAAAGCAATCTTAATTAAAACCTGTGAAAAGCAGGGCAATTTTAGCTGGTAATTTACAGAAGTTTGAGTAAGTCAAAAGAGGAACAGACACCTTTTGGCAAATGGTACATATAGATGTCTGCCAGCAAACCTGCACTTAGCGACAGGAGCTTTTTATAAGCCTGAGTGAAGCTGCTGTACTGCTGGAACTGCAGGATTCTTGTGGTGTTCTTGCAGGGTTTTTCAGTGCTGTTCATGAGCATGTGTCCCCTGACCCAGAGACTGCCTTTAGACCCTTCCATCCCATACAATGTAGAATAGAAACTGCTCTTGTGTCTGTCAGTAATAATCTGTGCTGCTACAAACTAGATTTTCATGGTCCCACATGTTGCCTTTGCACCCCTCATGGGGTTATTCTGCCTAATTCCAGTCCTTCTGCGTTTGCCCACAGCTGCCTTTTTTTCTTTTTCTTTTTTTTTTTTTTTTCCCTAGACATTACCAGAGATTCTTGAAACCGAAAGTTTGTTTTCAGTATTTAGTACTTGATTCATGGCCTTTGCTCTTTCAGTTTCTTGCACTGACGCGTACAAAGCCAGCCTCAGGCACAACTCAAACACCCTATTCAACCATCATGCCTACAATGAGAACACACTGCAGTGTGAGCTCATTTGGGGGGAGTTCTTTCATGTCAGTAGCTCCATTTAGGGCTTGCTCATAGATCAGCTTGAATTTTTTTCACTTGTGTGAGTTTCAATGATTTTTGTTTCTGGGCTTTCTCTTTCTCCCCCTTTTTGTCAATTAGAAAACCTTGGTTGTCCTTCCCAGCCCAGTGAACCCATTCAAGTGCGTGATGGGGGACTAATGGTCCAAAGTTGCCATGTTTTGACAAGTCTAACTGTTGGGTTAAGTGATTGGCAGCCCTTTCAGGAGGCTTGTTAGGAAACTTGATTGAAAATTTTCACTATGCTGTTAATGATGGATTAAGGTAAGGTCTTTAAATACTGACTTCATTTTGCAGATAATGAGGGAGTTACAGACAAGTGCTTCTGGTTAGGTAGATGCTGAAGATGGGCATTTAATGGAAGACTCCTGAACTGACAAGACTGGAGCTTTCTGGAGGAGCACAGGAGTGGTTGAATCAGGTGGCCTTGATTTGAGTCCATTGAAAGTTTGATGAGCCTCAAGATTTCACTAGGGAAGAACTAGAACACCCCTGTGTTCTACCCTACCTAAACTACCTGCCAATCCTTAGATTTAATTGTTTCTATTAGGAACAGTGATGGTGTCATTGATATTCATCTAACACATCCCTTTTCCTCTTTTTGTCATTATTAGTTTAAAAATGAATTTGAAAGGAATTGGCAGCGGTTTAGACGTCTGGAAAAAAAGCATAAATAGGAACATCCTTATTATGTGGGTAACAGCTGAGCTTATTTCAACAATTCTATTTATAGTAAAGCTCTTCTCCTTAAAATTGTTTAATTAATGCAACACTGTGAACTGCTGGCCTGATAATTCCTCTCCGTTTAAAGAAGGGAAAGTGGTTTTGTTTTGTTGGTTGTTTTTCAAACATCAGTCAAATGAAGCCAGATGCACAGCTACTGAAGAAAAAAAATAGTGCTGACATTTCCATATGCATTCTGGATTCTGTCTTCAACAATATCAGTGAAGCAGTGTGGCAGTTTGGCCCCTAGCCAGCCAGCTCTCAGTACTTTAAAAGCAAGCCATATTATATATTGTCTGTGAGTAGTAGCACATAGCAACATATAACGAGACCTTATCTTTCTTCCAACTTTGTGTTGAGGGTGCATACATTTTTATTGTAAATACAAAATCTGTTCAGCTTGTAGAGTACTTCTTCCTTGCTTAATGGTATCCTAAGGTGCAGTAAGAAGAGTATGGCCTGCAGGTTGAGGTAGATTCTTCTCCCCACTTGCTTTGCTCTGGGGAGGCCACATCTGGAGTAGTGTCCAGTTGTGAACTTCCCAGTTCAAGAGAGACAAGGAAGTACTGGAAAGAGTCCAACAGAGGGCCAAGAGGATAGTGAGGGGACTGGAGTATCTCTCACAAAGAAAGGCTGAGAGACCTGGAGGCTGGAAAAGAGAAGACTGTGAGGGGATCTTATCAGTGCGTATAAATATCTGAATATCTTCTGTCATAAGGTTGAGGCTGGTCTCTTTTCAGTGATGCCCCGTGGTAGGACAAGGGGAAGCTTGGAGGGTGACAGAGCACTGGTTGCTCAGAGAGGCTGTGGACTGTCTTTCTCTGGAGACTTTCAAATCACACTTCGATACATTTTTTAGCAATGCAGCAGGGGAGGTTGGATTAGATAATCTTCAGAGTTGCTTTTCAAACCCTGGAATTCTATGATTCTATGAAATAAGTGCTTTGCTGCCTTTCTTCCTTCGAATGAAGCTGTTTGGTACATTCCCATCACTTAACAAGAATAAATAAGAATTTTGCATGATTGCCTATGTATTATTGACAGGACTGGTTAGATGATACATTGTGCCCTTAAATCGTCTGCTTTCACTTAATGGGCAACCGAAATACAAATGGGCATAAAACACAAAGCCAGACTGTGAAAAGCAAGTCACTGTATTTGCTTAGTTTCCACATGAGTAATTTTGTCTCCCTGAAAATAATACAGCTTTTCTAGAAGCTCCTGTTGAAAGTTAGGAGGATATTAGCATAAATTGTTTGAAAAACCTCCCTACTCTTAACCTTATTTCCTCTCTCTGCTCTTGCCATTTCCATATCTAAGCATAAACCTATGCGAGCACTATTTTTCACTCCTTTAGGTGAAGCAAGGTTTATGAGGAAGTTTGATATCTTTTATTTGCCTAACTGATACAGTTAGGGATAAACAGACTTTTTGGCATACATTCCCTCAGATCATTGAAGATGGTGTTGGCTTCCTGAAATTCCATCTCTTTTCTTCTAAATATGTCAGTCTCATAAAAAGATATTAAATCTTCCTATGTAACATAACAACATTATTAACACATCTAAATTGTATATGAATAATACATTTAAGACAAATTATCCTTACTTGTAGAACATACTGTCTAGAAGACAGAGAAAGTTCAAGCTGACCTAATTTATTCTCTTTTGGTAGAAGAGCATTATGGTGTGCTACCTAGACTCTTACTCAGCTCCTTTTGCTTTTGAATAGAATAGAATCAACCAGGTTGGAAGAGTCCTCCAAGATCATCTAATCCAACCTATCCCCCAGAGCTATCCAGTCAACTAGACCATGGCACTAAGTGCCTCATCCAGTCTTTTCTTGAACACCTCCAGGGACGGTGACTCCACCACCTCCCTGGGCAGCCCATTCCAATGCCAATCACTCTCTCTGTGAAGAACTTCCTCCTAACATCCAGCCTATACCTCCCCCAGCACAACTTGAGGCTGTGTCCCCTTGTTCTTTTGCTGGTTGTCTGTCTGTTTCCCTTATTTATGGGACTCTTCAGAATGTAAGTAAGATCAAAATATCTATGTAGAAAAATCTTTGGTGGGACGCCTTATGATTCTCTTGTTGGCCAAAAGTGTAAGATTTTATCTCAATTTTGTCCTGTTGTATTATGTCACAAAACAATCCCTGCCCACGCGCAGCACAGATAGGTTTAAGTTTTGTTTCTGAGAGGGAAACCAAGAATTTCTTCATCTGAAAAGGTTACCATCTGAAACTGATAACTGCAGAGGTCATCATTTTGAATTGAAGCTGGTGAAGGTATTTGTATGGCAACTAGAGGGGAGAGGGCTGCTGCTGCTGAGAGGAAAGGGGCTCCATATCTCAGATCCAAATTTCCATAGTTACAGTGTCAGGATTATTGATAAGAGGGCTAAAGTCTCCTTTTGTCTTAACCGAATGTGTCAGCCATGCACAACACCTCCAGCAGTACTGGTATGGTGGTTTGCTTGGATTGGACAAGGTTTGTAGGGAGAAGGTGCATAATTTATTGAACCAGATTGTCTTGACATCTGTTCCTTTGTACTTTACATCGTCTCACTTCATGTATAGCATCGTGGCTTGGAAACTTTTCATGTGAAAAATAAAAAATGGCATGGACTGTGATGGCATAATAGAAAATAAGAAAGCAAGTAGTTTTTGCCATAATAATTTATGATTATTAGAAGTTTTTGATAAAATTGTTCTCCATCACTTCCTTTCCTGCTTTCAGAGGATATATATTTCTTTTTTTGCTTATTTCTAAACTTAACAGAAATAAGGTGGTCATCTTGATGGCAAAGAAAGTGTCATTAAGGTAAACATCATTACAACAGACACTTGTTATCAAAAATCAGTATGCCAGGGAATTATGAAGCAGTTTAGCTTCTAAATGTGTGTGAACTTCAGGGTGTTGTGCATCCTCTGAAAGCTCAGGTATAAAATAAGATCTTTTTTACTCAAAAAGATTCAACTGGTTGGACTAGCTACTTTCGATAGGTAGGACACACTAATTGGGACTTAAGTTTAAATGGACAGTGCCTGGTAAAGCTCTATAGGAGAGTGTTTGCACATTTTCAAGATCTGACTGTGCTGTGTAACCACATTATATGGTGTCTGGCTGTATTAATTTGGTGAATCAGCTAGATGGTGATTTAGTTCAAGGTTATTGTTACTCCACTGATTTTTATTGACTCCATTTCAATGTTGACCTTTGCTTGTGTCATCAAACTTCAGTTTAGTAAAAGCCCACAGTAGATAAGTGTAACAATGCATTAGATTCCAAGTTTTCTTCTTTTTCAACCCTTAAAAAGACCTCTGAAAATAAGACATAACCAATCCTGCAAGATACTTCCAGTATAGTATCTAAAAACATGAAGCAAGAAGTCTGAGGGGCACGTGGATTTTTATCAGAGTACATAATTTGGTGTGACTGTGTATTCAGATCAGAGATTAACTGTCCAAATCAAATATGGTGGAAAATGATTTCTGTGTCCACAGAGCTAAGTCAGAAATGGTTAGGCTCTTCTGAATTTATGAAGCTTTTGGAAGGGTGTAAGTCAAGTTTACCAGACTTATTTTCAACTGTGATTACTTCCTAAGAACAAATGATAGAGTACTGCACCTAGGCAACAATGCCAAACTAGCAGGGCAGAATAAAGCATGCAAAAGAGAAAGACACATAAGAGATAAGTAGCCATAATTTGTTTGCAGGCTTTTGTTTCATGGTTCTGTAACATATTTATTGGGAAAAGGCAGAGGGATTTCAAAGCAACTATTCTGGGCACTCCTCCAGAATTAAGTACAGCTGTTTATGCCTTAGAGTCAATTATTTTTTCTTGTTTGTTCTCTAATCATTCATTATTTGTAGATGCTACAAAGCAGTCTATGAAGAGCTGACAGAACAAACATTATTCCCTGGAGGTTGTTTTTTTTTAAATATTCATCATACACTTAAAGTTTGTACATAGTAGTTGTGTGAACTCAGCACTACTAAGAGCAGAAAGGGCAGCAATGTGTGAACTTAAAGCCTTTTAAGTGCTATTAAAAATCAAAATCTTATTTATTTTTAAAACGGCTTGGTTTGTGTTG
Source organism: Tricholaema leucomelas (assembly GCA_013400475.1). Taxonomy (NCBI): domain Eukaryota; kingdom Metazoa; phylum Chordata; class Aves; order Piciformes; family Lybiidae; genus Tricholaema lacrymosa; species Tricholaema leucomelas. The sequence continues at coordinate 23,836 of WAAF01008393.1, forward strand.
TCCCTTTCCTTCTGGCACATGTTACTGTCGGAATAAATCTATTAAAATAGGGGCTGAGTCAGTGTGAATCTATTGCACTGTGATCCTTCTCAAATTAATATTTCAAACAAAGATTTATCTTTGTCACTGTAATGGAGCAAATGGCTTTGTCCATCCAGTGTTGGCTTGCCTGCTGCTGGATCCTCACCTTGAGAATTTCAATAGTGGCTTAATTATTAATAGAGGGCAGATACGATCCTGAAGGAGTTTAGTGACTGTTGTGAGCATTCTTCATTTATAGTTTTCTCTTAAACAATGTGAGCTTTGGGAAACTTGAGTAAAAGCCAAACCATCCACATTCCTACGATCATTAACCTCGGAAGGTTATGCCTGATACTTGTATAAAAATAGCTCAGACAAGTCCCCGTTGGTCCATACCAGTTAAATAGAATGTACTAGGCCAGACAATATTTACGGGTGCCACTACATGACAAGTCTGTCTTGCAGCAATACCTCTTGCCTCAGTAGTTGGTGCAGGATTTCCAGAATCTTGTAGGACTACGTGAATGGAGCACATGCTGGAAGCCTTGTTTTGTTTTCTGCTGCCTCTAGTTCTGTAAAAGCAGGGAGAAACACGGGCAATAAAATCTGGTTGTGCCTGTTAAAATTTACCATTTGCTGTACCGGAAAAAATACACAGATTCACTGGCCAGAGCCACTACTGTGACAAGAACAGCTGTGGCTTTGTACAGGAATAGAGAAGAGGAGGGGGTAAAACAAGAAGAAAAGCAAACAGCAACAGAAAAAATCCATGGGGAGAGAAAGAAAAGCTGTCCAGTCATAGAGAAACATGAGTAAGAGAACAAGGGGGACAGGAAGGAAAAACCTACCAAAAACCTGTTTTCTGCTTGACTGCCCTTGTTTTGGGTGCAGCCTGCTTTCATAAAATAAGCTGCTGGTACTTAGAATTACAGTTCAATAGGACTTAGACAGCTTCTATTTGAGAAGCTTTGCCATAAGCCAAATTCTTCTTTTCTATTCCAACTGTGATTATCCTGACGGAGTCCAATCTTCTTTTTAATTTATCTATGGAACAACCAGAAAATGTTACTGGAGTAATCAGTTCATCAGTACTACTGAAGGCATCTAATTCAATTTATATTTTCCAATATAAATCAGGGAAGATGCAGATGGAATAAAATGAGTATGAGAAAGGAGTAAGAGCCTAGACCCATTCTCCTGGTAGAATCAAAGACTGGAGGTCAGTGTGCTTTTGCCCTGGCATCTCTGCTAGTGCATTAACTCAGGTGAGGTGTCACAGCTGCTGCTTGTGTCTGGATGGGTTGGTTAGGTTTGGGGTTTTTTTTTGAGGATAGGGGGTTGTTTCAGTTTTTTTGGTGTGTGTGTGTGTTTATTTCATTTTCAAACCCCTTTCTCATCCTTCAAGCTATTTGTGATGACATCTTCGACCATAATAGGCTCCATTCTGTTTGCGTTTAAGTCAAGGACACAACTTCAGTTTCAGCTACTGTCTACCCTCTCTATGTGTAGTATCAGCAGATGGGAATTAGAAGCAATAAAATCAGGATAAATCTTTTCTTCTATAAAAACCACATGCCTCCATCTTATGCTTTCAATTGCATGGTGTATTAGTCTTCAGATTTTGTTTTTAAGGGAAGTTTGGGGTTTGCTTTTGAAAGGGTTATCAAAAGGCTAGATTACTTGCAAAGAACAATTTGCTGGAACACACTATGGCCCATTGCTGACACTGATCCAGGACATGTAGCTCTGATTCTCAGTACAAACTTTATCTTGCTACTTTAGGCACCGCTAGGTGATGTGATCTCTAGGACACTTATGTGTGAGGTATTTAATTTTGTGTCTCATTATTAAACTAGATAAACACAAGAAGTGTAGCAAAATGCTAAACAAATGCAGACTGTGTGTTCTTTATAGTAGTATTCTGTTAGCCACCAACATATTTGGCTTTGAAAATAAACTGTTGCATAGAGATAGCAGCTATTGTCTGTAGAAATATTCTTGTAATTAAAACTACCCTATGTATTGATTAAAATACTGTTTAAGACATTTTGGGAAGATGAGTCTTTAGAAGACACTAATAACTTAACCACCCTGGCTAGTCTCTCTCTCTCTCTCTCTCTCTTACACAAATTCCAAAAAGGAATGCCCATAAAATATGAGTCTAAGAGGCATCATTACAGCATTGACTAATATAGATTGCTTGGCACAGCAATGTCAGTCTGAGAATGAGTTATTGCTTTATAGACAGTGTTTTCATCACTGAAATAAAGAGAGGTTGGGGGCTGAATCACCTGTGAAGAGACAGGTAGATTGCACACTTAGATGCCAGCCTTAGTCTGGTATATACCCAGGAATCAAACTATGTTGCTAGGTAAAGCGCAGTATTACAATAGCACTCAACCTTTGCAGGCCCACAGTTAAATCCACAGGAGAGGATATAATTTGTTATAATTCTCAATAAAAAATGTGTTTCTGATATTAACTATGGACATTAATGTGAGTGTAAAAATACAGCAAATCAGCATGCAGTGAAATGTAACTTAGAGCAGAGTCTGCAGGTAGGGCAATGCTCTTATTGTCTCTCTACCTACAGAATGGAGTTAACTTGGAGTACTGTTTTGATCCCATTACTATGAACCTGTCACCTTTCATTAATTATAATTTAAAGGTAACAAATTAAAAAATAGGCCACAAGCCCCCTCACTATCAATTTATCCAACTGTTTTGTTGAAGCAGTAACTATGCTCATGCAGCAAAAACACTGATCATTTTATTTCTGACAAGTGGGAAGCAAAGATGCTGTGGATGTAATTCTACTTAAGCTCTTATTTCAGGTAAATTATTATTCAAGTAACTTCCATAACCAAAAGTCTGTCCTCGGTCCACTGAAACTGGAGCTACGTGACAATGCTAGGAGAGCTGTTGCAAGTGTGTGTTAGTGCAAGTGGAGGATTTGGCCAAATGGATCTACAGAACTGTGAAAGACAGCATAAGAGTGATAAAATCAGGCTCAAATAAGCTCATCCTATAGTTTCTATACATAGTATATACGTAGTAGGGACCTGGGGGTACTGGTAGATAGTAGGCTGAACATGAGGCAGCAGTGTGCCCAGATGGCCAGGAGAGCCAATGGCATCCTGGCCTGGATCAGGAATAGTGTGGCCAGTAGGACAAAGGAGGTTATTATTCCTTGTACTGAGCGCTGGTCAGGCCACATCTTGAGTACTGTGTCCAGTTCTGGGCTCAATTCAAGAGAGATGTTGAGATACTGGAATGTGTCCAGAAAAGGACAATGAAGCTGGCTAGGAGCCTGGGACACAGCCCTTTGGGGAGATGCTGAGAGAGCTGGGGTTGTTTAGCCTGGAGAAGAGGAGGCTCTGGAGTGACCTCATTGCTGTCTACAACTACTTGAAGGGAGGCTGTAGCCAGGTGGAGGTCAGTCAAGGGGCACATTCTCAAGTTGTGGTGAGGGAGGTCTAGGCTGGATGTTAGGAGGAAGTTCTTCAGTCAGAGTGATTTGCCATTGGAATGGGCTGCCCAGGGAAGTGGTGGAGTTGCTGTCCCTGGAGGTGTTCAAGAAAAGCCTGGATGAGGCACTTAGAGCCATGGTCTATTTGATTGGACAGGGCTGGACTGGATGATCTTGGTTGGATTAGGTTGGACTGGATGATCCTGGAGGTTTCTTCCAATCTGGTTGATTCTATGATACTTCTGAAGTCCAAAGCACAAAAGATAATGTGCGGAATGCCAATTTGAACTCCGAATTTCTTTTGGCTGGCAGATGTCATGATGACCTGAAATGACATTCAAACTGAGAAGGGCTTTTTTTGGTGTATGTTCGTCTCCTGTGGCATTATTGTACATTATATACCACATTCTGAATGTGATGCCATTTATCTGGTTTTATAGAGGTGGTAACATTAATTTTAATGTTAGCCTTTGATATGACACAGTCTTTGTCTTCATTATTCTGAAATATTGTTTGAAAAAAGCCCAACAAATCAATTTATGTTTTCAATTTGCTTTGAAATAGTTTTCAACAACTCAGGTCAAGACCTAATTTTTACAACGATCTTCACTGTGTTTTATTGTTCACCTGTGACTTGTACATGATTAAGGAATCCATCAGGAAAATTCTCTTTTTATTCTTTCTATAACACTTTTTTTTCCCCCCAGTATTCCACTTGCATTTTTTTTTCTGTGGGAGCTAGAATAAAATTTGAGGATGAAAATGGATGCTATACTTCAGAAGTTGACAAGTTCATTTCAACTGCCTCCTTCATAATTCTGCATTTTGTAACACAACACAATATTTTGATCCCATACGTGTGCTCATTCAAATATTTGCAATACAGTGTCTGCTGGAGTTCTAATAAGACACTATTGTTTGCTTTCCAGCCTAAAAATGCTGCCAAATGTATTCATGCAAACATCTGAGTGACCTGATTCACCAATTCATCTGTTCATAAATGAATATTTATTTGAAGAAATCAATTAGCATACATATATCTGCACACGCACATATATGCATGGCTCAAACACGGAGGGCAACCAACCTTTTGAGGCTTCAAACTAGGGCCAAAGACACCTAATAGCAGCCTTCTAGTACCTGTAAGAGGCCCACAGGAAGGATGGAGAGAGGCTGTTTACAGAGGTCTGTGATGATAAGAAGAGGGGTGATGGCTTCTAACTAGAGAAGAGCAGATTTAGATTGCATGTTAGGAGCAGATTCTTTACTGTGAAGGTGGTGGAACACTGGAACAGGTTTCCTAGGTTGGAGCTCCATTTCTGGAAATATTCAAAGTGAGACTTGACAGGGATCTGAGCAACCTAGTCTAGTTGATGATGCCCATGCTGACTGCAAGCAGGGTTGAACTAGCTGACCTATGGAGGTCCCTTCCAACCCAGATCGTTCTATGATTCTGTCTCTGATATAAGTTTTTTGTGAGTAAATAAGTAGCTAAGCTGTCCAAAACATCACTCCTTGCTTGTGTGTGATGCAAAAGAGTATGTTCAACCTGGAGATATTGAACTGATGTCTTGCTGAGTAAGTTCACATAAATCTGTTGATAATCTGCTCTTTGCTATCAGTTATGTAATGTGTTGTAGACATGCCATTGCACGTTTACATCACAGACTTTAGGCTATGATTCCTGCATTTGATATAAAGTTTAGTTAGTAGGAAGTCCAATGCAAGTTTTAGAACATCATCAAAGGAATTAAAATTCAGAATTTTTAATGACAGTTTATTAAACTCTAAGCCAGTGGTATCTGACTAGTGAAAGGACATGAGCAACAATGTGCATTTGCAGCCCAGAAAGCTAATGGCACCCTGGGCTACACTGAGAGAGCTGCTTCTGCCAGTTTGCTCCGGTGAGACCTCACCTGCAGTACTCTGAAGCCCTCAATACAGGAAGGGCACAGACTTGACAGAGCAGGGCCAGAGGAGGGCCATGAAGATGGAGAGGCTGGAACATCTCTCCTACAAGGACAGGCTGAGGGAGCTGAAGCTGTTCAGCCTGGAGAAGGGAAGGCTCTCGAGAGACCTGATAGCCACCTTCCAGTACCTGAAGAAGGCCAGAGAAGGGACTGTTTACAAAGGCCTGTAGTGATAGGCTATAGTTTGAAATAAGAGAAGAGTAGATGTAGACTGGGTGTGAAGAACAAGTTCTTTACCACAGGAGTGGTGGAACTCTGGAACAGGTTGCCCAGGGAGGTAGTTGAGGCCTCATCCATTAAGATATGCAAGGTCAGGCTCAACAAGACTCTGAGCAACCTGATCTAGCAGAGCAGCGTGCTCAGGTGGCCGAGGTGGCCAATGCCGTCCTGGCCTGTATTAGAAATAACGTGGCCAGCAGGCCCAGGGAGGTGATTTTCCCTCTGTACTCAGTGTTGGTGAGGCTGCCCCTTGAGTACTGTGTTTAGTGCTGGGCACCGTGGAACAGGGAAGACATCGAGGCGCTGGAGCAGGTACAGAGAAGGGCCTGGAGAGCAAGTCCTATGAGAAATGGCTGAGGAACTGAGGCTGTTTAGTCCACAAAAGTTGAGTCTGAGGGAAGACATATTGCTCTACAGCTCCTGAGAGGAGGTCGTAGAGAGACAGACACTGGTCTCTTCTCACAAGTAAAGTGGTAGGACGAGAGGGAAAGGCCTCAAGCCGTACCTGGAGAGGTTTAGACGCGACGCTAGGAAGTTTTTTTCACAGATTGGGTTGTCAGCAGACTGCCCAGAGAGATGGTTGGATTACCATCCCTGAATGCATTTAGAAGCCATACAGATCTGGTGCTTGGGGACATAATGTAGTGACAGACTTGAAGTGGGCAAAATGGTTGCACTTGAGGATCCCGGATGTTCTTTCTGACATGGCTGACTCTATGATTCTATGTCCCTGCTCACTGCAGAGATTGGGCCTTTGAAGCTCCCTGTCAAACCAAACCACTCCGTGGGTCTATGACTTAGATGTGCTGCTGTAGTGAAGTGCTCAGTTTACATCTGTACTGCATAGGCAGATGCATTTATGCACATACCTCACACGAAGCCTAAACAGCTCAGGTTATAGGCTATCCATGGAAAATGGACTACGTGTTAATTTCAGTGCTCTGATACTGTTGTGTTTGTTCTGCATGGGTGTTACACAGAAATCAGCCTTTACAGATCAATTACAGTCTTGTTTGATGATGTGAGCAGGCGGGAGTTGTCATCTTTAATCTATGGGTTCCCACCTAATTAAAGAGAAAAGAGCACACAGTAGGTTGGACTCTGACTGATGCCCTAGTCAAGGTAATTAGGATTGTAAGTGATGTTTTCATTGGCTAGAATCCAGCACAGAAAGCTCAGAATTCATGGAGATTTATTTGGGAGTAGGTTGTCAGAGGCTAGAACATGCCATCAGAACACTTTTAGTCTTTTTGGTAGTAGCAGTATTTCAGGAATGCAAGAACCAAAATTATCTGTTAAAGCAATTAGTATATTTTGCACTCTATTTAGGAGGGTGCACCTCCCATCCTTGTGGGGAAAGGCATGCTGATTTTGGCAAAAGTGGAAGGCAAAGTCAGGAGGAAGCTGTGCTGTACACAGCCAGGTACAAGGCACAGTGATGCCTTAAGACCGATGATGATGGCTGAGACATCAGGGAGATTCTTCATCACCTGTTTTTCCAAGCTCCGGTAAGTTTTGTATGCTTATGACTTCATGGAGTCAGAATTAGTTTTAGCAGCTGGTGCTTTTGTCATCCCTCTTTTTTTGCACTCTTCTTAAACAGTGGTCTTCAGCTAACTTCTATCACTTGCATATCTCAAACGGCTTATGTTTCAAACAATGCTTCCAGGCTGATACCTTCTCAAAGTTGCATATAATGCAAAGGACTTGGTACCAGCACAGCATTTAGCAAGGTTAAGATGAAAAACCTCTACTTGGGATTTCTCTGAGAATACAATCAGATGGTGCCACAGACTTTTCCTGAGACAATGTGTAATTACTTTTCTTGTTCTGCAAGAAAAGCTTTAAAAGGTCACATGAGTTCTACTTTATCATCTGCCCCTTTCTTTTCACTCATGCTGACTTGGACTCTGTGCTGGAAATGTCTCTGCGCTCAGCGGATGTGACCCCAATTACTCTTTCTTGCCTTTTTTTCCTCTTCCCCTCCCTGAATGCTACTGGAATTTCTTCTCTACATTTACATTATGACTAAGAGAAATAACCTCTCTGCCCTTCCCAATAGCTTGATACGTGAATCTGCAATCTACCATCTGATATGAAACACTTTAAGCCATATAGAACTACTCTGTAGCTTGTTTAGCTAATCTGTTAATAGAAATGAGTGGACAAGATTAAAAAGACATTCTCCTCTTAAAGCAACAATAGTTCCATTTTAAGTCAAAAAGTGGATTCCATTGATTCTGCTGTTATCATGCTGGAGCCTTCCTATTCTCTAAGTGCTTCAGTTAATGCAGGTAAAGGGCTCTTCTGAATAGCAATGTGCTTTCCATAGCTGCATCTTCCCTAGCTCATCTTCAGTTGTCAAGATGATCTTGTAGGGTCTCTGTCCAATCTGCTGCTCTTGCTGCTTCTATGAGGTAAAATGTGAAATTGCAGACTTCAGTAGAAGACACACTCCTGAATCAAACACTGCTGGATGTAATGGCTGTAACCATGGAAAGAAAACTTGCATCAGTGTGTCTGTGTGATGCTTAGAGTGAAGTTACAATGTATGTGTTAAAAAGTATTTTATCAGACTTAAGGCTGAAACTGACAGTCGTACCTTTTTGGAAGTTCTCATGTTCATATTGCTGATTAGTTCTTGAACAAGGATCTAAATGTTCAATTACATATTTTTAATAGTATATGTCTGTGCATCCAGCCAACTAGCTATGACTTTCTCTAATCCAAATGTCATTTCTGACAGATTTGCCATGTGCAGATTTTTTTATTATTATTTTTGATGGCAAAAGAGAAGAAAAGATGCAATTTACATGCTTCAAGTTGCATGTGTGTCTGGCTGGTGCTGTAGCGCTGACAGTGTATTTTCTGGGTATCTGCTCATTTGGCTGACAGCATGAAGTTAAATACAGGAGTCATGTTAGAAAAGGGGAGCTGGCAACAGAGGACACAATGAAAGAGAAGGAATGGGGATGATACCAGTGTCCTTGAGATAAACTGTAGGTGAGATGATAGTGTTTGAAAAGGATGCTTAATGAAGAGATACAACATACACTATGGGGGATAGAAGGTTGCTTAGAGCAGCAAAAGGAATAAGAGCTCGATTTCTTGTCCCCTATGCTGCTAGGATCTTTCCCAGATGATACAATTCAAAGTAGCTCGTTAAGTGCCATTCAGTTTTCAACACAAGTCTTGGAGCTCACTTGTCTCCATGTGATTCCAGACAGTATTCTCCAGGCCAACCACCAGTCCCTGCGTCAGGTAGGTTAACACAACAGAAAAGACTAGGTTTAAGAGAACATTAAGCCATGAAACTCCTTTATTAAGATGAACTGTGCTGCAGGTTTGGGGAAGTTAGCATGTAAAGAAGTGTTCAAAAGGGCCATAGAGATGAGGTAATGGCATCTGTAGTACATGTATGACAGAGATGTTCTTTTCTAAACTGGTATAGAGGTGTCTCAGTGTAGGCCTTTCAGAAGGGTGTTGCAGGTCCTTCTTATGCCCTGATTTGGATATACGTGCACAGACAGTGTGCTTATTAAGAAAGATTATTTTGAATTTCTGGATGACCTTCTAGTTGTAGGCAGTTAACTTCACTCAACACCATATAACAAAGGGAGACACAATAGTTCCAGCTAGAGAGATAGGAAATGAATGGAACATGCCACCTATGATTGAACAGGGAAAAGGGGAAGATACTTACCCTGTAAGTACAGGTGGCTGATGAAAAAGCCTAAGTGGGGACCTCTAATGTGTGGGGAGCACAATGGGATGGATCTCAAGTCTAGCATCTACTTAGTGCTTGTATACATACACTGCACTCACGGTAGCAGAAGACACATTGCCACTCTACTCACGGAGGGGACTCTGGAAATGTGACCTTTTATGTTTCTTTGTAAGGAATTTGACCCAGAGGCACTACTGCAGTTAGACACAGTTTCTTCTTTTGTGAGCTTTCATATCAGCTTACACGATCTCATGTCAGTATTTTCAGTGAATTCTCTGCTCACAAAGCCAAGAGAGGAAGTAAGAAAACCTTCCTGTTTCACATTCACTGATATGTAGATAACACTCACATTCTTCAATCATATTTTTAAAATTGAAGTTTTGCTACTGTTCTAGTTTAGCCTCAGGCTGGTAATTTGGCACTTGCTTCAGTCACTGGGGTCTCTAATTGGAAAAAGTACAGAATGGAAAAGAGAGTCAGGAGGGAAGGGGTGGGGGTGGCTCACATTTATATCAAATAACCAAGTCCCCCAGCACGTGAATTCAACCAAACTTTAAAGATCCATTTTTAACTCTGAAGAGAGTAGAAGAGAAACAAAGAGATTAGGCTCTGATGACAGAGTCTCTAGAAAAGTATAAAATCTAATAACGCTGAATTTTCATCCAACTATCTCTCATGTGTATCAGACGAAAACGTCCCTTGCTAAATGCAGTGAAAATTCAGTTGGGCAGGGTTATTTATTTTATGCCATTCCCACACATCTGGGTATACTTCATCTGTGCATGTATCTGCATTGATGATCTATCACTTCTATACATAATTCGCAGAGGCTCAATGCAAAAAAAGAGAAAGATTCTCAAATTTAGGCTCATTTTCAAAACTGAAAGTGAGACATCTATGAACTTTTTCTCTTGATGTGTCACTTGAGTTTCCAGTTCTTTGACATGATTAGAAGGCTCCAAGGTTTCCTGTGAAAGCTCTCTTGGAAAAAAATATGCCCTTAAGGATTGAGGGGAATGTTGTATCAATGGTAGTAGCTTCACAGAATTGGGAAGATGAGGAATTCAGGATCAAAATAATGTGAATAACAAAGCAGGTCTTGCTGCCTGCCCACAGCTTCTTAAGTAGCCCAGATAGAAGCTTCTCCTCTGAAGAGCACAATATGAGATACCCTTGAGAAAGAACTGTATCTCTTTGGGTACATATGTATAAACAATACCTCAGTGTCAGATTTAGTGAGGGGAAAAAATTCTGCCACAGCATTCATAAGTGTAAGATTTAGGAGAATAAGTTAGTGTAGTCAGTGTAATAAATGGGATTTTTATAGTATACTCTTGTAAGTAGGTGCCTTTAGAACCTAAGTCTGTTGAATTTCTCATTGTATGTAAAAGTAAACCTGTATTTGAAAAGAATGCTTTCACTCAGCCAGAGTATTTACCCCTTTACAAAGCATAAATTGCATAATTGTTCAAGAAGGAGCAGTACCTCCTACGGCATCTTTACTTGGAAGAAAGGGAGTTATGTTAATCAAGATTTCTGGGGATACTGATAATGATAATTCTTTTCTAATGTACCAATACAACTCTCAATTGTTTCATATTACACTGAGGAAGCAGGAAGAGTTAGATGGCACACATTTTAATAGAAGCAATAATTCTGCTTGAAGGGCTGTCTGAATGTTATGCTGGGAAAATGAAACCGATAGATCCCATCTTACTGAATATAGCTGTGTAGGAATAAAAAGGTCTAATTCTGTTTAAAAGATACTGTTAGTATTTTTCAATTTATTTTACAGTTTTAAAATAGGCAGAAACATATAGATGTAATAATTATTGCAAACTATGGATGATTTTCTTTGTTTTGATCACATGCTATAAGCTTATTAGCCAGTGTGACTCAGCTGCCTTCTCCTGTCCTCAATCACCTGAGTTTACACCAGGTGAAGATCCCGCTTACAGTATTTCTTTCCTGCTGATGGTTATTTTGTGCTGATGAACTATTAGCTGTTAAGGGCTACTCAACTATCTAACACGTGCTGCATTCATACCCAGAAGTCTTACTGAGTGAGTAGCAACAAGTAACTGCCTTTGAATTTTCATAAACTAGCATCATGGTCAGATTCTCGTTTAGTCTAAGGCACCTCCAGGTGCTATAGCATTATAAAGTGTCCTTATTCTGAATATAAAACAATCCTAGCCTTTTGAAGAATGACGTTGCCTGATTTCTCATAGATCTTTCATTTACCATAAGCAATTTGCAGTCCGATCCCATTTTCCTTTATATTGTTTCCCTTTGGGAAGTCTAAGTGATAAAATGCTTAATTCAGGCCTGTGGCTGGTAGCCTCTAAAACTCAGAGTGATTTCTGCCAAGGCTCATTAGCACTGTCTGTTAGTAAATACTATGTCATCAGTTTGTCATTGCTGTCACAAAATCTGGACCTGGTATAATGCTGTACTAACTAGTGATGATATTTAACAAATAATACATTACTGGTCAAACTAGTAGTTGAGTGGATATGTACAGCTCTTAATTTGTGTCTTCCAGTATTCTCTTCTCTAATTAAAACAGTCTAGAGATCAATTGCTATCTACAGAAGATAAGAGTTGGAAATACTGTAATATTGTAAAACCTTCAACCAATCATTATTTTCATGGCACTGACATGGTTTTTGGCTGACAACACCCTACTCCCTGATGTTGAAATATTCGCCCATTCTCATTGTTGAAGTTATGTGCTATATAGAGCTATACGAAAGGCTTGGGATTTAATAGAGTTAATATAGCTGGCATGGTGTACCTAATTCCTTAAGGAAATGCTTCCTCTTCACTAATTCTGAAGTAGTGCTGTTGCATAGCTTTCACCATTTATAAGGTAGTGCGGTCTAATTGTTTTCCGTGAGAACAGGACTCAAGAATGTCGCCTTCAAATCTCGTGTCTATTCCTAGTCCATTCTGAGTCTTGAGGAAAACTCATTACCTCAGTTTTACCTCAGGAAAAAGTAAGAGTAACTAATGAATGCAGTCACAAGGCTTTGCATTACTATCGCAAAAGTTAAAGAAGTGACTGCACTATTTTTAATACCTTTTAAAAAATGAAACAAACCCCTCTGTAATAGAAATCCTAGAGTGCTCTATAGTAGCATTTACAAAAAAAAAACTTGAGATAGATTTTTTTCCTTTTTTTTTGGGGGGGGGTGGAGCAAGGGGGACATTCAATGCTTATGCTTTACAGGCATTTACATTACTCTATAGCTTTGCCTCCTACTCCATTTGAAAAAAAAAAAAGTATATTACCACTACCTTTTCTGTGTCTATTTCTTCTGACTGAATAGAAAAATAGAAAGTTTCTTCTGAAATATTAATCTACTGCGTAAGCGTCAAAATGAAATGAGTATTTGCAAAGGTCAAGTTACAGTATATGGCAGGAAAACATGCCAAAAACAATTAAAATGACTTGGGCTGTATAGGAAAGTCACACACACCACATATTGCTTGCAGGTGCTCTTTGTGAAGCCCAATCCAATAAATGTCAGTCCAGTCACTGACACTAGGAGAGTGCCAGTCATGTGAAAAGAAACGGAAGAACAGATGCTTTATGAGAAACAAACCCAATACAAATTCAAGACTGATTATAAAAAAATCACACTAAACAAGTATTAAAAATCATGTGAACTGCAGTTGGGATCCTGCAAACGTTTTGTCTGCATTTGGGATTCAGTGAATGATTTATGAAGCAAAAGACAAATTATTTGCAGTGCTTTGTCTTTTGAAACCTTGCCTCTGCATCTCTGTGAGTTGGATTCTTTAATTTTTGTTTCTCTGGTTTTGTCTCTGTGTTCTCTGAAATTTGATTTTCAAAAGACAAAAATGTCCACAAAAGTGTGGTGAAAGTTAAGAATATCATCCAGAGGGTTGTTGGTTTTCTTGGTTTGGTTTATGTTTAAGTGCTAAGGACAGGAAGTTTGACTTCAGCATGTGTTTTGAAATGGTTACACACCCTTGACTTCTTGGGAACTAGGACTGGCTCTAAAATCTGTGGAAGAAAAGACAGATTTTGTGGAGATTCTATCTTTTGTAAATATTTCAAGATCAAAGTTATAGTCACTGGCAAGAGTGAGCCAGGTTCATCAGCTACCCTCACTTCCATTCTCTATTGGCAAGTGTTTGTACATGCCACAGTCATATCTGGAGCAGAGTTTGAGAGCAACTAGAGTATGGGAGTATTACATAGTATTTGAGTTTAAGAGTTTAACTGCTGCATAAATATTCATGGAAACAATCTTTTATTCCTTTTTTTTTTTTTTAAATTGATATTCTACTTCCTTAAAGACAAAGGTCTCAGAAGAGGCTCTAGCTTCTGCTCTAGGGATGTTTTAAGTAGTCCAGTTTCAAGCAAAGCACAACCACCTCTGGATATAAGTATCCCAACCAGATCCAGCCTACAGTTGTGTTGGCTACTTCTGGCCTGTCGAGATTCCTGAAAAAAATCAAACACACCTAAGCTGAACAAAGTTTTTAAAGGAAAGTAGGATGTGGATTTCAGTCTTTCTAATTTTATCCAAAATAAATGTGGGAGCCTTAAAGGTTCTGGAATATGTAGACTTCCAGCTTGAAATTTTATCCTCATAAAAACTAGTGCGGAGCAAGCAGCAGTAAAACTTACCAGATAAATTGTCTCAACTCTGACCAGACAGACCACCCTTTTGCGTAAAAAACTAACTTGTGTTCCTTACTCATTTAATTCCCTGTTTTTTTGCTGAAGGGGTTGACAAGGGACTCATTCCTGCTAGTAGTTGGGTTGAAACCACACATTCATTTCATATATGCCACCAAACAGATCTGTGGTACTAATGATTTTCAAACGCTGTGAACTGGAGTTGGGTCTGACCCTGTGACCAGGAGGTTAAAGGCTCCAAATCCAATTACAGAACCCCAGAGATAGAAAGTCAGTTTTGCTTAAACATGACATGAGCACTGATGAAAACTACAGTGAGCTATTGTATTCAGCCAAGTAGACCTGCAACATGAAGGCAAGCTGCTATGATATGCTCCTTTCAGACAGCACATTTAATTTCTTCTCCTTTTCCAGACAAAGTATTTGTCTTTCTTCAGAAAAGAGAGTGTTGAGTACCTGGCAAGAATATGTGAACGTAAAATGGGCAATCTCATCTGCAGCACCATGCACATATTAAGTATTTGAAAATACTGGGTGACTTGCAAACGAAAAACTGACTGTTGCACATTGTTCATTCACAACATTTGATATTCAAGATTCATGCTTGGCAGCTGGTTGATGCCACCTTCAGCCAATATTCTTTTTGCTGGTGCTGCTCTTCTGTCATGGCTTGGAGCTAAAAGTATATGCACAAAGGTGACCAGTGACTAGCAAAATGTCAATGTAGGGGGCAAGAACATGAAGATTTCTGCCTCTAAGTCTTCCTTGATGCCTGTCTTCCTTGTTCATATGGTTGTGTGATGGCAAAGACCCAGTTTATGTGCAAGGAAGACTCAGTTTTAGGCAAGTTTTGTGACACTGGTGTATAAGGACATGTTTTACTGGAACTAGACTCTGCCTGGCAATTTGGGAAGAGCAAAGGGAGACAAAAAGGTAAAATAAGAAACACAAAAGAAAATAGGAAAAGGTAGAAGCTTAGTGGCAGCAGAACTACTGAACTGATAAATTAGTTTGATCTGCTTGATCAAGATGTTTAGGGATATGGTTTAAGGTGAGCCTTGTAGAGTAGGGTTATTGATTAGACTTGATGATCTTGAGGGTCTTTTCCAACCAGAATGTTTTTGTGAAATGATATATTCTGTGATGTTGGAGAAGAATGATGGTTCAGTCATCTTGTATGCAGTTAGGGCTTTTGGTGAAGATCTGTTGTAGACCTGTTAAGTTGTTGTTTGATGTTTTTTGGAGGGAAATTGAAGTCCTCTAAAATCATCTACTAATTCTGACTTTATGGCTGAGAGGAAATATCATGCAAAATCGTACTGGGGAACCCAAAGCTGGATATAGTACTCCAGATCAGGCCTCATCAGTGCCAAGTGGAGAGAAAGGGTGACTTCCTTTGACTTGCTGCCCTTCCTAATACAACCAGGATACTGTTGCACTCTGCCCCATTGCCCCCATCATTTAGGAAGATGTTAGATAATGCTGATCTCTGCATTGGGGGGGTGGGGGTGTCTTGCTTCTACCTGGGCACAGATCAACTAGTTCAAAGTCTCTGAGCTTGGTTGTTCAGCTGGTTATCATTTGACCTCACAGCAGACTTTGGAATTGGAGAGTAATTGGCCAGGGGACTGTTGGCACATGTTGCCTCAGAGATGAAGGTATTCAGAATGAAAAAGCATTTGCCTGTTGTTTTTTTCAGGAAGGCTTCTTTCTTGAGCAGGATGACCTAACCAGAAGACTATAAAATCAATAAATTGTAAACTTTGGAACTCCTCTCAGAAATGTTTAATAAATGACTCTGCATTGCTATTTAGCACATTCTTCTTGCTGAGAGGACCGATGTAAACATCGACAATTATAATTTAATTACTGCTATAAATAGTGCCATATACAGTTCTGTTTCATAAAATTATTTTGGTCTCTGTGAGCATAAGAACTATTTATGTGTGCTTTCAATAGTACTAACCATTATTCTGTGTTAATTGAGATAAAATTTTGTACCTCTTCGAGTGAAAATCATTTATCCAGTTTGTTATCTGAAAAAGCCTCACAACAACTGCTAATAGTGCATATGTTATATGAAAACAAAGAAGGTCAAGGGAATATTATGTGGGAAGATAAGTCACAAAGAGAAGAAGGGAGGAGGCCAGAAAGGAGTGGTGATAAAAAGACAATATGTAAAAAACTCTTAGCTAAGGAGGATGTTTTTTCCCCTGGGACTGAGCCAGAAGGCTCAGGATGTCGCATGCACAGTGCTTCTCAGAAACAAGCTCACTGTCTGAGCTCTGAGAGTATTTATTTTCACTGCCAATGGGTAGTCTCATTTGGCAGATGAATTCTGCTAGTGACTAAATTCTGCTTTATTTTCTCTACTCCTTAATAACTGAGAACTACATAGACTGCAGGTAACTGGAATGTCAAAGGGTGGCAGCTGAAGATGTAAATTTAAATAAACATCTTTCAAGCTTACATCTTCTTTAAACCTCAAATGGTCACTGCATTCAAGTATTCACAGTTAATGTTCTTCTTCAAAGGCATTTCTTCACTCTGTGCTCTGTGATTGAATGTACCAAGAGAAACATAGAATCATTTATGTTGGAAAAGACCTTTAAGATCTTCAGGTCCAAGTATAAACCTAACACTGCCAAGCTTGCTACTGAACCATGTCCTGAGCGCTATATCTACACTTCTATTAAATATCTCCTGTTCCTAGGAGTTGGTCATGGGCTCTCAAAGTGGCAAAGCTAAAACAGTCATACTCATCACTTGTCTGAATGGAGTGTTGCATGATAGGAAAAAAGCTATTGTAAGCCAATTAAAGCAAATATATCTGAAATAGATTATTATACCCTAGGAATGTCAGTGATGTCTGTTCGGAGGGAATATTCCACATAAAATACCCTACTGTCCCTTAATTCTGTTTAAAAAAAGTCTTCTGAAAAATGTCTTTATTAAACTAGAAGATAAAGCTTGATGCTCTATTATTTCTGAAGCAAAACTGGGAGTATCATTTGCAGAAGAGCAAGGGATAAATTTCATACATTAAATGTATATATATATATATATATATTTCCGACTGGTAAGGATTTCAAGCACAACAATGAAAGAAAACAGATGTCTTAAAGAGCTAAATGAGAGCAGAGGTGAGAACGGGAGGTGAGCATGTCTGGACTTGGTTTATTGTTTTGGGGGTTTAATGTTAGATATAGCCTAGAGACTTACGGGGATTATAAAAAATTGAATTTTTGTGATGAAGGATTTTATGGCATTTTCGAAATATGAAATGTTCTCAACCATTGCTGCAAGCTCAGGCAAGCTTAACATCACCTCCTCAGCATGATTGGCTATTTCATTATGCAATAGAGAAGCAGTGGAATTTGCTTGAGATTTAAAAATAAAGCTTCATATGCAAGGGGCAATTTACTGGGATTTAAATGTCGCTAAAGGAAAGATTTAGATCTGTATAGGAAAACATAGGCACATTTTCTCTATTACCATTTCTAACTCTTCACATATACACTGTAAATCTCAAGAGGAATATGTGCAGGACTTCATTCTAAAGTGGTGTACGTAGTAGGTTAATATTTTAGGTTTCGCCCATGAAGAAGAAATGAAAAGGACAACATTACCTTCAAAAGGAGTTGTGCTGAATGAATGACTTCAGTGTTCTTCCAAATACTGGTGTGAAGAGTGAAAGTAGAAAATTGTATTTATTTCTTGGATGCCTTCTCTCTAAAGTGTAGTTAAAAAAATTAATAACCAGTGGTGCCTATGTTCAAATGTTCATCAAGTGCCAGCAGTTGTGTCTGTCTTCATTTTAATTTGCATGTCACTGGACAGTCTCAGTGGGGCAAATTTGAGCAGAGTGTTCCTGAGATCCATTAGATCACATGGATTGCAGTGTGTCTGTTCAGGCCACTTTCAGTGCATTCTATTTGAGTAACCAGCACGGAGAATGGTTACCTATAGGTATAGAGAGCAGAAGCGTCGCATCACAGTCAGTAACAGAGCCTCGTGGTTGCTCTAATTTACACCAAATGAATAGGCAAATAGACAACTAACCATGGATGAGAGAAGAAGTGTACTCCTCAAGACATCCTTATGCTGTTTGTCCTTTATTATCTCTTCCATTTCTGTACTGGAATGGACCATTCTGTGTTACCAGCAACCTATGTACTTCAACTTTGCAATGTATTTTAATACTAAATTTCATAACGCTCACTGGACTGCAGAGTCAAAATGCTCTCCTTTGGCATGTAGGCTGCGTGAATGTCTTCTAATAAGAAGTATCCTCCAGAGTGAAAATTACAACCTGTTCTTAATATCTTCCGTCCATCCTCAAGTACTGGGGCACTGAGAGCAGCATCTGAGCCCTGTTGTTGATGAAGCTGTAAGCTGCTGAGCCATGAGTTAGTGGGTTACCGCTGCACTTAGTTCATTGGTCTAACCTTATCACAGTTTAGAAACCTTTCATGTCCATAACTTCAAACATGAAAGATGTTTAAATAACAAGATTGCAGTAAAATCAACCCACCACCCTTTTATTGTGAAGTACTAGCACTGGTTAGCTTAGCCATCCCATGTACAGGTAGCCAAGAGTCTAAGGTAGGAAAAATGGTTCTATTTCATTAGATGATCCCAAAGAAAGGCATGCCTTGAGCTGTAAACCAGGATGACTTAAATTGTCTGCAGATATTATGAGATCTTTCTGCAGATGGTTGGTGATGCCAGATCCCTTGTTGGGGCAAGTGTCCCTTTGCAAACACAGCTTTTAGAGATGTTGAATCGCTGTGAAATAAAAGTAGCTAAGTGGTCAGATTAAGATTTGAAGCCAAGATTGTGAATGTCTTTTTTATTAATACAAGCAAAAATATTTTAGGGAAAATATTTAGCATGAAATAAAACTCTTGCACATGATGATGGAAAAGGCTGAAGTATTAATATAGAAGACTCACTGGGAAGTGAATCTGTACCTTTTAATTCTCCCTTCCTCTCCCTCTTTTGTTCCTCTGGCTAATGAAAAAAGATTTCTTTTACTCTGTAAGAACTGTAGGTTTTAAGGATGTTAATTAAAAATAGTGTTTTGAAGCTGTTGCACAGGCTACTTAATCAATTAGCTGTATTTGCAAAGCACTTTTGAGGACTAATTACTGCCAGATACTAAGCATGTTTCTTTTATTAACTTTCAGAAATAGAGGATGCCAAGAAGAGAGAAATCTGGTGTCAGAGCCTAGCAGGCAGCCTTTGATCCTTTCTCATTCTCATTCAACAAGAACAACCAGGTGAGAGTCTTGAGGCAGCTGCAGGTTCTGTGTAAAGCAGGGCAGTTGCACATACAATAACTGTTTTGTGTTTGGAGGTTTTGGAGGTATGCTTTTATTCATCTGTGTGGACTGAGGTCTTGCATAGGTTAGATGAGACAGCCTGCTCATGTTCCTGGGAGCATGTGGTTTGGATGCTTAAGCCTCGGGTCTAGTCTGTGTCTGTTCTCTGCTAGTGAGCACTGCACAGTAGTGAGGCTGTGGAGCAATGCTCACATGCTGCTACTGTTGCCCAAATGGGCAAACAGGAGGATTTCTAAGAGCTCCAAAACACACCATTCGCTGTTCCCTTCACTCAGTGATTCTGCTCACCAACTGTAGCGGTGACAGACCACAAGAAGCAGATTCGACAGGCTCCAGTTGCCTTCCATTTTCCTTTCTGGAATAGGGCAAGTTTCATGGTGTATTAAATACAAACTGAAGGGTACTGGAGAAGGAGGTATTCTTCATTTAGATGCCAGTATCAAGACTGCAGAATGCATCAAGATTTCTGGACAGTCAGGCTATTGAACCGCCAATAGCGTTAGGAGCAGAGGTATTATCAGAGCACAGGAGAAAATATTTGAGAAATTGCATGGCAGTTAGTGACTAAGAGAGAAAACCAAAAGATATATAGTCTAGCCCTGGTCAAATAATAAATGCTGTTGTCACCAGTTCCGTACTATGAAGTATCCTATCTTTGGTAGTTTCCACAATAGGCAGCTGTACAATACTTACAGTCCTAAATATTTGTATTCACTTTAGTGGGACATTTTGGGAGACACTTTGGTATAACAAACTGCTGTCCTGGACTGAGGAAGTGGTAATTGTTGGTCCTCTGTTATCCTTTGTCATTCATATGTAGGAAAAGTGAAGGTTTTGGAGAAATCTTACATATAGAAAAAAAAAAAATAATAGGTTCAAATTTTCATTTTGTCTTCAGCATTATCTATGCATTAACTTCTCTACTAAAGTATAATTATATGTTATGTGTATGTCTATTTATAGCTCAGGTTTTTAACCTCAAGTTAGGAAGATTAACATCTCTTAGGTGCATCTATAGTTCTTGCTATCCTATTACATCTTCTGAGGTGTAAAGGAATAAAAGCATAAAATATTATGAGAAGAACAACATACCTTATGATTGAAACTAAGGCCATGACTTCACACAATGATACAATAAGGTTACTGAAGAGTTATTCTAATTAATGGTGTAAAATCTCTTACAGATAGGTAGTGGACTAGTTGCTGTGATCTGTTACATCTCTCTGCACTATTCCAGCAGCACCAAAGAGCAAGTAACTACAGAAACACCTAGGAACATCTTTTGAATACTAATGATTTATTCCATCCTCTAGGCCTTTCTGGGTTTGAACACAGCAAATACATACAGTCATTGCACATCACTGTGCTGTGGGGTCAGGCAGCAGTAATTTTGAGCAGCTTCCCTTATGGTCTCATAGCAAATCATAACCAGATATGGAAATTGGACAATTTACTTCTGGAAGCTTCTCATTTCAGTAATTCTACTATTTACTACGTGCAAGTGTTTCTTAGTCTAAGTCTAGAACCCTATGTTCATTAATAGGATGTCTAGTGGAGCTGCCTTCTATGTGAATAGGAATTCAATTTCTATTAATGAATATTATGCTAGACTGTAGTCACTTAGCAAAACAATTGGTAACTTGAAAAGCTGGTGTTTCTGATATTGCAATCTGCCTGGAAATGCATAATCCTGCTTCTTGATTCATCTAACTATGCTCTTGAAGAACCACATACTCACATTTTTATTAAATCCATGCATGCCAGAATTCAGCCTTAAAAACACTTTCACATGCAGGTTACAAAGCCCTACAGATATACTTGCATTGACTAGAGTAGTGTGAATTGTGCTCATCTTGGATTTAAGTGCCACTATTTATAAAAGTCTTGGCACTAGATACATCCTTCCATTGAAACAGACGTGAAGCAAAAGTAGATGAATGGATCAGGGAGGGTATAAAGGGAGAATCAGTCCCACAGGCTTATGAAAGGCTGGATATGAGGAAATACATAAGAAATCCTTGCTTTGAAACTCAGTTGGTTGTGCCCATCTCATAGGAACTTTGAGAGTCCATAAAAACAAGGTTGATATTTGATCTCCTTTTGAATCAGTTTGCTTTATGATGGTATCATGCAATAGCTTTGCTGAACAGAATTTCAAAATCCTCATTCAGGGTCTTGCATTCGACCCACATATTAATCAAGATTTTGTACTGTCCTTGGAAAGTAAGTGTTTAGAAACCTCTTTATTGCTTTGGTGGGAAACATACATTTTCAAGTGTCAGTCATTTTTCTTTCCCTTCTTGATCTTTTTTTTCTGATGTTGATAATAGTAAACATGGTGACTTCTAACAGGTATATTCACAGTAGTTTTTCTTTCCACTTTCTAACTTGAAAAATGAAGCTATTACCTTCGAGTAGAAAAGGGCTCTTCCCTTGAATCCTTTTGGCATAGTTCAAACAGTAAAAAAACATTTTAAAGACCTGCATGCTTTTAATGAAAGAAAAAAAAAAAAGGACAGGTTGACTTCAGCATTATATTTGTAACAGACACCTTTGTGGAAGATGAACATCACCTATTGGAAAAAAAAAATTTGTCAGGTTTCGTATCTTATTTCATGCCTTTGGCCCTCCTCAGAATTTCTGCAATGTCTAACATTTTAATTCTCTCCCATTTGTTTGAACAAATGTACATCCTTGGAATTTATTGAGGCAGATTTTTAATATGGCAATAAGGAAGACAAAAATCTTTTTTAAAATGTCAGGGGATAATGATAGGAACAGTACATGAGATTGCTCTTTAACACGTTGATATTAAAAGCAGTGTCAACTTGACTAGCAAGTAAATACAAAGTGGAGGAGGTAAAAAAAATTAAATACTTTGAGTATTCAGCATAGCCCTCTGTGCAGAGGGCTCATCCTGAAATCAGACAGATAAAGAGAGCATAGCTGATAACAACTAGCTTATATCTATGGCATTTTATTCAGGAAAGACAGGAAGCAATTTAGACACTTGGTTCTCATAAACCTCAAATGATGTATACTTCCAGAAGACACAGAACATAGTGCTCTACACTTATAGCGTAGCGGTCAAACTGATTTGTGTTTAGAGAAAATTGTATTTCACTGTTAACAACCAGTGCTTACTATTTGATAACACAGAATAACCAAGGTTATCTCTTGTTGCAAAGATCTGTAGTTAAATACATCATTCTTTGACTGAAAAAAAACCCAAAACTGCTCTAATGCAACATTTTTGACTATAGTATGTAGCTGGTTGTTTCTGTCTCCAAATATAAAGATTTTTATTATTTTTAAGACTTAGAATTCCCTAATTTATTTGTTTTGTTCTCAAAGTAACTTCATAAGAAAGATGGAACTTTAGATTCTGTTGTCCTTTTCATTGAAAGCCATACAGCTACATTGGGAAGAGATGAGTTGGGGCCAATCTCTTTTCGCTGGTCAGCAGCAATAAGACAAGGAGGAATGACTACAAATTGGAACATAGATAGCTTCACCTCAACATGAGGAGAAGCTTCTTTACAGTGAGGGTGACAGAGCACTGGAACAGGCTGCCCAGAGAGGTTGTGGAGTTTCCTACTCTAAAGACTTTCAAAACCTGCTTGGATGCTTTCCTGAGCAAACTACCCTAGCAGATCCTGCCTTGGCAGGGAGGTTGGACTCGATGATCTCTGGAGGCCCCTTACACCCTCTAAAGTTCTGTGATTCATTGACTCACTGGAAAAGAATACGGTTTCTGGTAAGCTTGTCCTTAATGAAAACAGATCCTGTGTTAGGATGGGTAGAAAAACTGGCACTATCCTGCCATTTAAAGCCTAGATGATTTCACTTAATCTGCTTCTAGTTGTTTCTACTAAGGTTGCATTAAAATTGCAAACGTACAAACTGTTATTTTTATTCCAACCTAACTAGCAGCATTAACAGCAGAGCCTCATTTGCATGATCACATCGTGACTGGCAATCGGCATCTTGGAAAAGTTGAACTCTGAACAGCTCTAATTAACAGCAAAATGGAGCCGGAAATTAATTGGCATTAAACTAGGTGGCAAACAAAAGAGGATAGAACTGTCTCGCAGCCTGGTTCCTGACTCACAAATCTGTATACACAGCAAATTCCTCTTTCTTACCTTGATTAGAATTTTTCCTACCTTTACTTTTTAGAACATTGTTACCAACTTTTTGATATTTAGTAACCTTTAAGCATAGCCAATAATGTGTTATAAAGTTAATTAAACAGTATATTATAGTCATAACAGGAAAGGAACCTTGGGAACTATCTGCTCTTTATTCTTTAAGTTTTGGTGTTTGTTTCTTTCCTGAATGTATGTTAACATTACATTCAAGGCAAAGAAGAAAGCTGGAAATACTGTGGTACAATCCTATCTTAGATGAAGCTGAGACAAAAACCCTATTATAATTTTAACTGTTGATTATTTGTCTAAAGACAGGGAATATTAATCTTTATTGTTTCCTGAGGACAAGACATTATCATGGAAGTGATGTTAATTGGCTCAAAATATTTTCCTGGCACATCTAAGACCTTATTTTCTAATAAACTAACACTTCAGAGGCCTCAAAAACTCTGGTTTGGCATCTATTTGGAACATAATTTCCAGAGACTTGATTTGTGTCATTTAGCTTGTGATGTGGTCTAACATCATGCACTAGATGAGTGCTTGCAGTTGAAAGAGCAAAGGTCTGAGGCTTAGGTGTTACTTTGAACCAGTCATCATCATCTCTAAATTGTTTTATTCTTGCTGCGTTTTGACCTTTTTCATTCACCCATTCTCTAGCGGGTTTCAGTGCTTATTCTCACTTCTGTCGTACCCCACTAACTCTGTTCTCTCTGCTGCAAAAATTTATAGCTAGAAGACTATTATAATTTCATTTATAAGCAGTTTTAATAAAACTCCTAAAGTGCAACATTTCTTCTTTGCTTCACATAAAAACCTGATACTTTGGAGTTTCTTTATGTAAGCATGATATGAAATTTAATAGGAAATGGAACTACTGGGAAATTAGTTATAAAGATGGCAATATAATACAATCATGGCTTAAAATTTGTTATTTCCAGTAATTAAGCTGAGTTTTAACATTGGTTGGAATGCTTCACTTATGGCAAATGATTGAAGAAACAGTAAGATTCTACTATCAGTGCAAACACTAAGATTATGCTATCAGATTAAAATTGCATTTATATCCCAGAAATTGCGACCATTATAAAAGAAAATAAATCCAGGTTATAGGGAGGAAATTCTACAAGCCAGTTTGCATGTTTAGTATGACTTAATCCATGTTTCAAAAAACAATTGAAATATCTCAATGAGTTGTCTTAATACACTTCAATAGAACCGTTAGCTAGAGTACCATCCCACTTGTTGTAAGAGAGGATTTAGTAGTCTGAGGATAATTGTTAAGGTATTTCTCTCTTTTTTTTTTATTTCATTGGAAAAGTACAAATCTTTTGAAGAAGAATATGCTTCTGGGTAGCAGAGAGGAGAAAGGGAGTCAAGGTTATTGGAAACTAAAAAGAAACAATCAACAATAATTCTGTAACTATATCTTTTAGTCTGTAATTATCTTTTCATTCTGTAACTCGCCTGGAGGAAAAGGACCTGTGTGTGCTGGTTGACAGCCATTTGAACATCTCTACTAACCTGAGCAATGAGATGCTATTTTTTCTGTTTTCATCAAGGGCAGAGCTAATACCAATGCCAGTAAGACTCAACAACAATCACACTTTATTTGAATACAGGCATTGTTTAGGGCCTGAGAACAGAGAGGCTTAGCAGAGCCAGATTGGTTTGGTGCAGACACACAGTTGCTGAAAACACAGATATTACTTCGTTCATTTAAACATAAGCAATCAACCTCATCTGTTTGTGAGCAAAACAGATACTTCAAAGAAGGAACAAAAAAATGTGGAATGTTGAATCATCCAGATTTGCTGTGACTGATGGAATCATTCCTTCCCTGTGCATAAAATCTCTGCTCTCTGGTGCAGCCAGGCACCATAATGCAACAATGGGCCATTAAATAAGCTACTTCTGAAAAGGTCACTTTTTTTTCTGAATCACTATGCTTCCTCTTTGGAGAAAACTAATTACAGTAAATACAATGACCATAAATTTGTTTTTATAACCCTCTGTCTTCAATATGGAATAAATTAGTCCTCGTCATAACAGGCTATGATATTAAGATTTATGGTCTAATTTTACCCCTAGTGTTATTTCAGTGTGGCACCAGGAGTGACTTTGATCTAAGTGTCTATCTTGTGAGTTACTGAAGGTAGGGAGCTGTCTTCTTCCTTTCCATTATTCATCATACTCTACTGCCCCCACCTAGAGAAAACCTGTCCTTTTACTATGATTGCTCTTATTCTTTCAAGTGCTTGTGAACTTTTCCACTATGCCATGTCATTCTACCTTTAAGGTGAAGGCCCTGTGATAAAAATTCGCAGGGAGATCTGTCTACAAACTAGTTCAGAAGTTTAAGGTGCACTGTTGGACCATGTACAGTTCAATTCTTCTTACTCTGTCAGCTGAAAGAATGTCAGTAGACTCAGTACTTCAGGGCTTGCTTGACAGAAGCCTCTATCCCCTTTTGTATCGAAAAAGCTTTTTACTGATCTTCAACAGCAGAAAGCAGAAAAAATATGACCTTCAAACATTTTTGACAGCAAAGTGCCTTGGACCAGTTGGGATTAACAGGTGTTTAGCTCGCTCTCTTTAGCCCTTTTTGTGATTCAGGACCTTGCAGAAGTAAGCATATGCCCAGGAAAGTAATGAGTGATTCAGATACTGGCAACATTTTTTTCTTTTCTTTCCAAAAGAAATCATCTTGCCTGCAAAATCTTCACTTGGCTATGCTTAGTGAGGAAGATGATTTACTTTCTGTTGCTTCCTTTTAAGTACATCTGGTTCAAAGTAGCAGTTCCCTTGCACATTTCAAGAAGGATTGTTTTCTTTTATGGATTCTTATTTTTTTTTTTAAAAACTATTTTTTATACCATGGGGTTTGGTTTTGGTTCTTGTTTTTAATTAGGAAACAGTTATCATGAAGGTTTTCTTGTTCACAAAGAGATTTGAATAGAAACCTTCTATTATCTGTGCTTCTGAAGTATGTGTTTTAATCTGCATCGGTATAGATCTGAAGAGTGAAACAGATGATAGGACAAAATTGCATTTGTATTATTATTATCATCAATTATATAATGCTAGCTGTCAATTTTGAACAATGTAAAAGAACTTAGGGCAATCTGTCTCTAACAGCCCTAAGAAAGAGAAATTTGGTAGTTAAGAATACTGTGTGAACATCTGCTCTGTAACAATAGTATGACTGCTTTGAAGTCATTGGAGTGAACTGCAGGAAAATTATTCCCTTTTAGATTTTATAATCTGGGTATTACAATAATTGTGGATATCACAAACCATCTTAAATATTTAATTCTTGCTAATGTAGAGATTTTCTGCATTAATCTGTCTTCTCAGCAAAGAATCAGTAGTACGAAATGTACTTTTAATAATTAATGCATGATTACACTAAAGCAAACCCAATATAGATTTATAGGATTGTTTATTCTAACTTTATGGAAATACTTTATTTTTTCCTTCATTTGAAAACATGTGAAGGAGTAGGAAGAGTATTTTTGTCTCATGAGCTGTTTAGCCCAGCATACACTGCACAACCAAATCAACTCTAAGCATTTTGCTTAATGTTTTTAGTCTTCTTTCAT
The DNA here is from genome assembly GCA_013400475.1 of Tricholaema leucomelas. Taxonomy (NCBI): domain Eukaryota; kingdom Metazoa; phylum Chordata; class Aves; order Piciformes; family Lybiidae; genus Tricholaema lacrymosa; species Tricholaema leucomelas. The sequence continues at coordinate 51,015 of WAAF01008393.1, forward strand.
GATTTTCCTGGAACCTTTGCCACTCTGTTGATTAATATGTCAAACCAAATGTTGAGAGTGAGACTTTTGCTACCTGGAGTGTGAGACATACTGGCACATGTTGCAGATAATGAACTTTAAAGTTCAGATTGTTTGTTAGGTTTTTTGTGAAAGTGAAATAGTGAGATGTGGTGATAAAAAAGACTTATTTGCTCAAATTATTTTTGAACCAGTGCTGAGCAAAAACCAGACCCACAGATGAGAGCTACTGCTTATATAAATGTTAAGCATATCACTGTAAATCACACAAAAGAAAATCCAATGGGAAGAAGATCCTAATGTAGAAGGCTGGAATTAAGGTATTTTAATTAAATTTGAAGATTTTCTTCCTCCTGAGAAAGGATATAATTAGCTATTTTCTGGCAACATCAGCAGACAGAGAAATGCATTGAGAAATACTAGTAGATAATTGTAAGGTATTTGGGAATCATTATTTATGTGACATCTTGTTTTTCAACTATGAGAAGAATACAAGTATCAGCATCTTACGTAGTATTAAAGATGAGTTTTAAACTGATGGTCAGAATCTAGGGCTGACTTGAGGAAAGCAGCTGCCACACATTCAGTCTATGTTGCTGTCCTTGCAACTGGTACTAATTGTACTCCGAAGTAGAAAGTATCCACAAGGAATATGAAGCAAAGTTGTGAAAAGCTGTCTGTATTAAGCTTCAGAAGACTGCATGTAAAGGAACATGGCCAATGCATAACTCTTTATGCCCCCTTCTAACTTTAGTGAAGTTAGATCAGAAGTGATTTTGATCGCTCAGCTTTGGGCACCCAAGTCACATTTCAATTCTGCCTAGTTCAGAAAGCAAGCCTGTTGTGTCATTTCAAATTGGCATTTGATACACTACACGCTAATCTCTTCGGTCACTTTGTTCTGTAGAGGCAACAACTAGTGATGTGGGCAGGTGCCAAGAGTTTTACCCCCAGTTGGTGCATAAAGCATAAACCCAACAAAGGACAGAATATAGCTAAAAAGGTGGAGAGACTAGGTACATGGCACAACAGGACAGGGTGTTATACTCATTGTGAATCTTAGATTTCCCATCAAACCAAACAATTTGCATATATCCTTATTTGTCTGCTGTCTTTGTGGGTATCAGTAACCATTTAGGCCCCAGCATGGCTATGGGGCTCATATATTCAACCAGTGTTCAAGGGAAAAATCCCAAAGCTGTTCTGAATTATTCTTGTAGGAACTGCTCTGCAAAATATAGAGATTTTACTCTGCAGAAATGAAAACTATATTTCATAGTCTCTGAACTATTCATATTAGGGACACAAGAAAGTGCAGTATAGTCAGAGAAATGAGAAAAGATATACTCCAAAGCAGGATATCATCCGAAGAATCAAATATTAAAGTAGCAGAGGTTGCTGTTGATTCCTGTGTATGTTGGAAATGTTTTGAAATGAGCCAGATCTAAGCAGATGCACTAATGGGGTTTATTCTAAGTGCTTGGAAAAGGAAGTGGCTTTATTTGGTGAGTAAATTTGCAGCGACTGTCATTTTAATCCTGAAAAATTGGTTTGGAAAAAGCACCTGTCTCTTCCAATGTGCAGATATAAAATGTGAAGAAGTAATTACAGACACCTTCTCCTTTCAACAATGATAATCTAAATGTGAAGCCTCTTTTTAGAAGGTTTCTGAAGACCGAAGCTTTACAACGTAGATTCATTTTCTTGTTTTGTTCTCAAATGCCCCTGAAAAGGTATTAGACATCTGCTCATCTGGATTCACAACCTGGTGAGAAGTTTCAAGGTTTTATAATTAAATTTTCTCTTTAGCAAAAAAAAAAAAAATAGCAGGCAAACACCACCACCTCCCAACCCCTCACACTAAAAAAAAAAAAAACCCACCACCAACCAACAAAAAAAACCCTACCAAAAACCCTATAATAAAAAAAACTCCAACAACAAAATTAGAAGTAGCTGCCAGTCCATCTCAAATATAATAGTGAAGCAAAACTACAGCTCTGAAGTGGCACTAAAGCTGCACTGATAGCTGCTTAGGTGTTACAGACACAACTTTCCAAATTGCTTTGCTGATCTTACTTTTAAATTTGGTATAATCTCTTTTTGCAAATAACAGGTGTCCTTCAGGCAGTTTCTTGTTTCCACCATGGAACTTCCAAACTTTAAGCATGATGTGAGCACTAAAGGTCTTATTTTTTGGCGTAATTCTTGACCAAGACGCCTGTCTGGCAATATAACCAAGTACAGAAATGGGAGTTCTTCAGCCTTGCTCTGGGAAGATTTCTCAAGGGGAAGATTTTTTTTTTTTAATCCAGCACACCATATACATCCACAGAAGGACTCCTGTGAATGGTGTGCTGAGAAGATCTTTAGGCTGCAGTAATGGTCATAGAAAGTAATAATACCCATTTTGCGTACCAGCCCTCCCCTACACTTATATAGTTGTGTTAAAGAGTCAACTCCTCAATACAAAGGTTTTATTTTCTAACCTTATTGTTGTATTGAGGAACCAGCAGGCTTAGCATTTGTTTTGTTTTCAGAGCAGATACAGGAACAGGTTCCACTTTATAGTCAATATCTCTCTTTGATTATCAGAACTTTGCTAAGAATATTTGCAAAGCAACAGTAAAAATTAAAGTGCATTCTAATACTTTGTACTCACCATTAATTTCTGAGACATTATTATGTATTAATTTTAACAGTTGTTTTACAAAACCACTTACCAAAATCTTAGATGCCACAAAAAAAATGCTATTAATGTTATACCAGAGCTTCCCATAGGTTGGTTCTTGGTGTGAAACAGCCTACTTCACTCCCTTACTGATACAGCATCCACCCACTGTGCTTTTGTTTGAAAGAGAACAAACAACTTGAAAGAGCACAATTGTTATTCTGTTTGAAATTCAAGTTATTTTTAACAGTTGCCTGTGCTGTCAGAGAGTTTCAGACTGAGAAAAATAAGGATACGGTGTTGGACTGATGCTGACTTTGAGAAGAAATTTAAAATGAAAAGAGGTGTTTATTCTTTAGGTATTTGTAGTAGCATTCTAGTTTTCCCACTCAAAGCCTAGTAGATGCTGGTACAATGGTAATAAACATATACATCAGCCTTTCTGGTGGTACCCTTTGAACGGCTTTACAATTACTAACTTCGAACTGCTTTACAAATAGTAACACACTAAGGGTGACAAAGCTGGTGAGAGCCCTGGAACACAGCCCTGTGAGGAGAAGCTGAGGGAGCTGGGATTGTTTAGCCTGGAGAAGAGGAGGCTCAGGGATAATCTCATTGCTGTCTACAACTACCTGAAGGGTGGTTGTAGCCAGGTGGGGGTTGGTCTCTTCTCCCAGGCAATCAGCAACAGAACAAGGGGACACAGTCTCAAGGTCTGCCAGGGGAGGTATAGGCTGTATGTTAGGAGGAAGTTCTTGACAGAGAGTGATTGGCATTGGAATGGGCTGCCCAGGGAGGTGGTGGTGTTGCTATCCCTGGAGGTGTTCTAGAAAAGACTGGATGAGGCACTTAGTGCCATGGTGTAGTTGATTGGATAAGGCCAGGTGATAGGTTGGACTTGATGATCCTGGAGATATCTTCCAATCTGGTTGATTCTATGATTCTAACAGATCCACAAAGCAGGTAAATGATTTATCTAAAACCTCACTTAATTTCTTAAATACTATTGCCCTTTAATTGCTATGGCCTTGCTGACCACATTCACTTCTGGTCAAACTGCACATTTTGGCTTAAGGAAAACCCCATGCCAAATAGGGTCTGCCAGCTTATACACCCCACACAGCACCTGTGACTGATCTATGGGGTCAAGAAAGGTCCTTTGTCTCATGTAGCTCTTTATTACAACAGTGAAACCATGGAGGATGGAAAAGAACAAGAAGACACAGTCTTAAGCTGCACCAGGGCAGGTTTAGGCTGGATGTTAGGAAGAAGTTACTCACAGAAAGAGAGATTTGCCATTGAAATGAACTGACCGTGGAGGTAGTGGAGTCCCCATCCCTGGAGGTGTTTAAAAAAGGCTGGCTGAGGCATGTAGTGCCATGGTTTAGTTACTTAGAAGGGTTAGGTGATAGGTTGGACTTGATGATCTCAGAGGTCTTTTTCAGCCTGATTGATTCTGTGATTCTATGTATGGGCAAGGAAAAAAAGAAAAGCCATGTGCACTGTAAGTTCTGCACTTGGTGCCTGCAGGGCAAAGCCTATTCTTTTTGAAGGGCAGGTAGTGCACTGTGTGTACTAAACAGTGTGGGCAGTGTGTGGGAGGGTGTGCTTTTTTTCACCCCTTGTTCTACTTATCAATTATGACATTTGCTAGAGACCTTTCCTTTATTATAGAAGGCCTAAGAACATAGAATAAATCTGAATAATTCTTCAGTTGCTCTGAAGAGGATTCTGCTCCTGCTGATTCTTAGAAGCCCTGTAAGTTAATAGCTGTATGTGTTTGATCATTTGCTCAGGCAAGAAAGCTCTCAAATAGCCAAAGAAGATGCTCATAGTACTAGAAAATCTGAATGAGATCTAGCTTCATTAGTTAGGGGAGGAGGGTTGGGCAGACGGGGTGGTAGGTGTGTGTATGTGTCAGGGTGGGGAGGAGGAGAAGAAGCATTGATGCATGATTCTATGAATATCTAAATGAGAAAATCTCTATAATGACAAATGAAAATCCTATAGCCTACAAAATCTGCTAATACAGTGTCTGCTGTGGTTGCTATTAAAACCAAACTTACAACCCATGATTATCTAACCATTAAACATAAGTAGGGGCTAAACTCAATATCTGTGTCAGATGGTATTTCAGCGCTGTCTGGACTAAGAAAATTACTCATCAAATTTGATTTCTGATGCCTCCTTTCTCTGAAGATTAGCCTCCTAAGGAGCTTACAGGCATTTAGAAAGATTCCTTCCTTCATGCCTTTCTGTCCTCTTTCTCTTTAGTAATTACATTGTAGGCTGTCTGTAATTTGGAGGTCTTTAGAAGTGTAGAGTAGCTGATCCATGGTGAGGTGGCTGACAGCCTGGCGATTTTGTCTTGCCAGAGGGGCATCCCTCCTACATGAGTGTAATTATTTTTCTCCAGGTGGAATTTCCTAGACCTATAGCAGCAGTAGCATAGATCCGTCCATCAGTCAGGTTCCTTGAGTAGCTGAGTATTTTCACCTGTTACATGAGCTAGAACAAGGCTGAGGAAAAGGCACCTTCAATGGAGCACATTAGAGTTTCTCTCTGATCGCTCTATGATAATTATAACTTTTTGTCAAGAAAATTGTTTATAGCATTTGACTAGTGGGATGGATGGTGTGTTTAGGAGAGAAAATAGACACATATGGCAATGGGAAAAAGCTCCTATTTGTTGGATTACTGCCCACATGCCAACAAAATGCTGCATAGTGGCTGCCACAAGAATGGAACATTACTTACTGAGACTAACTACAGGAGGACTGTGCATTTTACCTTTAGTCCTGCTCTTAGAATGGGGTGAAGTAAGGTCAGTGTATGTTCTGTTAATTCAAGCATAGATCCACACCAGTTGATTTCTTTCTAGAGGATATTGCTTTTTCTGCTCTTAACAAATATCCCATTAGGAAAAAGTCAAACTGCAAACATAAACCCACATACTTCTTCCACCAACGTATGAAAGCGTGTCATATTAAGTACCAAGTGCATCATGTGAAAGCACTTGCAAGTAATAGGATGGGTGGATTTCTAGATAGATCACTGGTTTACTGGCCTGTTTAATATAACAAAAACATTAGAGAACCATTTTTTCCTCCCTGAATCAGGAAAAATATCAGAAATTAGTAACTTTTGTTACCTGGCTCAGTGGCAGTGCTAGCTCTTTTCTGATTTTGTAGGGCAAACAGAAGATTGGAGAGAGTTCTTACCAATACAGATATGTTCTTCTGCAGACTTGTCTGCAGACACCTGAGATGAGTTGGCAATGACTCTCTCCACAAGTCACTTAACAGGGTAACCATTTTCAGCTGGAGCTAACCTGAGTAGCTCTGAGTAGGTAGCCTGGAGGAGAAATTATCTGCCTGCACTGTATTATACCCTTAAACCACTCAGTTTTGTTCTCCAATTTCTATACAGCAATCATCCAAATTACAGAGCAAAAGGTTCTGTGAATAATGTGCAAAGTACAGCCAGGATTCTTTTAAAAATCTAACAGTCAATAAAGTATTCATGCTTTCTGGAATGAAGTTGGGCCTCTATATATCATTGATCCTTTATTAATGATTTCATTTTAAATACTGTTATCCTGATTCAATAAGAAAGCATTTTCCATTTTCCATTGCTCTTCTGTTAAATATCCAAAGGGAGAATATTCTGCTTACAAAAAAAAAGTAATTTCACAGATGACCACAATTGCTGAGGGCCAGATTCAAAAAATTATAATCTTCTCCCCCCTTTTTCGGAAAGTTTTTGTCCTTGTTCATTAGCCATACACAGCAGGAAATGAAGCAAGCTGTATGGAACATCATAATTGGGTGTCTCCCACTGATGCCACATTAATATGTCATTAGTCTGATATCTTTTACTGACACGCAGATATGATTTTCTGAATAGATTTGAAAACCTAACAAGATAGATATTGTATTTTAAAACACTAAAATGATTCATACATTTCTTCTTTTAAAATTTCTTGGCTGAGACCCTACTATGTTATCACATCACTAATGAGCAGCATACCAAAAATCCACGTGGAGCAGTGGGGTAGCATGGTAAAGGTGCTAATGAGAAGTCCAAGCAAAACCAGTGCAAAGACCTCATACTCCAAACCCTGAATGCAAGTATCCTATACCTGCAGGCAGGTTATCTAAACATAACTGTCTTATCTACTGCATGTGTATAGCAATTACTTTTCATGAGGAGATACTGAACAAAAAAAGAAATTTCCCTTAAAGTCATCAGACAACATGGACTCCTACGCGAAGACGTAACGCGACATTCAAGCACCTTGTGTTAGTCCATTTGAAGCCTTTCTACCACTAGGATGAAAAAGTGAACCAGAGCTGTAGTGTATGAACTGTGACTGTGTTACATTTCTTTCTGGCATGAGAATGGGTGTTTCTAGTGCCATGTTTAGTCAGAACCAGTCTCAGAGCAGGCAGTTTGAAGTCTATGCATGCTGCTTTTACAATCAAAACTCAGTGGGAAAAATATTTGACGTAGAACTTTGTTGTTCTGTGGGTTTTTCACTTTAGGTGAATGGCAGATGGAAAACCTCTTTTCAAGTAAACTTGAAGCATGGACACAGTCTTGGAGAGAAGAAAGAAAAGACAGAACTGCAAAGAAAGTTTGAAGAGCCCTGTGTTCCTGAAGAGCTGTCTGCCCTTCCTTCAGCACCATGTGAGGTGAGTTCTGTTTGGATGATTTTGGCGTATTTTTATGACAAACAGCTGTGTGTTGCTAAGCAACATTTAGCAGTGTGTAAGCACAGGGAGGTTGCCTTTAGTATTTTACATAGCTGTGCTCTCAACCCAGATTCTGTTAGCATGATAAAAGGTCCTTCTATGAGTTCATACAGGATCAAGGTGTATACTGGGAATGGTTTGAAAATCAGAAACTGAGCTCTTTCACAGCTAAATGGGCCATAGCAAAGACTACAAGTTAAACAAAATGTAGGATTCAGTTCAAAAAAACATATAAGTATTCCCTCTCCTTTGAACTAAGAACTGTGTTCACTCTCGCACCATCAGCACTGTTTAATTTCCACTGACAATAAGAAGAAAAATCTCTTTAAAGTACTTAAGGGAGTGAGTCACACATTTGAAAGAAATATTTTGTTTCTGATGAGTAGCACAGGCTTGTTATAAAAAGGAAATTGGATGAACAGAAAACAGATTGAGAAAACAGGTACAATCTATGCTACTCATTAAATTTTATCCTGAGACCTGCAGCCTGACAGCATTTGTGTCACTTTAAATTTCTGTTCCAGATTGTCATGAAGTATAAAGAGAGTAAAGATTTTTAGGAGAGGACATGTTGTCTAGTGTACTTGATCTCACTCCATTTTGTGCTTTGATGCAGTGTCTGTATGATCAGATCGGATAGCCTGAGGCTTGATATAGTAGCAGGTCTGATTTGACATTACAGGAATGTAAGCCAGAAACAAGTTTCATTCTAGATACAGGTCTTAAAAAATCCAGATCATAGGGTGCCAAGTTTGTCTTCCCACTTCTGAGTGTTAGAGAGATGCTCTATGAAGGCACGATCCATTTAAGAACAAGCAGAGAGTCTGCATTCATTTCTCCTATGCTGTGACATCCTTAAAGTTCTGGACCATTTCGGCTATGGCATCTCTGTAATTCCATAAACTTTTTTCCTTTCTCTGATGACAGAAAGGTGAGAAAACATATAGTAATAATGTAGAAAACATCTGGTAATAATATGGGATTGTTCCCAAACCTGAGTCACTAAATTTAGCTTTAGGCTTGATAGAAACTTAAGGCAGTTTCTGAGAAGTACTTCAGGCAGCTGTAATTCAAAGAAACCCTGAGATAGTCTGTACTATATATAACGCCATAATGGTACTTAGTAGTCTTCGGGAGCAGGTACTATGAGAACTATAGCCTGGCTGCCTCTAGTTGTGACACAGTGTCCCATAGAGTTTGCACAAACCTGAGAACTGATGCCATAGCATAAACTTTTGTACCTCTTTATTCATGCTGTGTAAATGTACAAAATCAACTAAGCATGTAAGCAAAATGATGAAGAGAGACAAAGAGATTATAATCGATGAGACCAACAGCAACTAATGTTGCATCAGGTGCTTATCTGTTCAATGTATTTCTAAATACATTCAAGCCTTGCAAAGTAGATTTAAAAAGTCTTTAACTTCAGATAAATACTAGAACTCTGTGAACTCAGCAGAGTTTCTTAAGCCTTTTTAAACTCTTTGAGTGTAAGCCTATTGTGAATTCTGCATGTTAGGTTTTTTTTGTAATAGGGCTTGGTATGCAAATAAAAGGCCTATGAAATACTACTGAAACAACGGTGTCCAACATAACTGAGATACAGCTTCATACACTGTAGTTGATTTCGCCTGGATTAGAAACTCTGAAAACCAGAAGGCCACTGTTTTATTCTTTATAAAACATTTGGCATGTGTGTTGTATCCACTTATAGTTCCCATGAGTCATTGTCATTTAAAAGTCATTGAACTAGCATAGCTATTCAGAATTCATCAATAGAAAAGCCAATTAGTAAACTTTTTGTCCTTTATATGATAATATATATATTCCCATTGGTGTTTGGATATTAGAATTTTGTAGAGGAGTATCTACATGTTTAACTGTATGGATTCAGTTCTATGGGCAATGTGAAAAGCCAGAAGAAATTCTGATTTTTCTTTAATTTCCAATTTTTACTATGGCAGAAGAGAACAATGTCCTCACAATGTTAAAATGGGAAATATTTTAATGTGCTATTATTCAAGTTGATTCCAAGAAGAAAATTGGCCATTCCATAGATAGATATTTACAGTGTGTATTGTCTTCCAGGCAGTTATCAAATATGAAAATTCCAGAGAGATTTTTGACCTGAACTTAGATCTGTTGCATGCATCTTTTTTTTTTTCCATTATACAGTAACTGAGGAACAATTAATGGATAGTCAACACATTAATTTCTTTTTGTATTGTTTAAATTCAGATATATCTGTCTATAGCATAATACATAGGAGACAGTGATCACTCCTTTTTAACTTCTAGTGCAAATAATTTACAAAACTAATTGCTGTTTGCCCTGAAACTAAGGAGATGTCAGCATTTCAATTGCAACCCCCTTTTCTTTTTTTTCTTTTGGAAGTGTATAAATCACTTATAAAGGTTCTCTCTAAATACAAGAACAAATTAATTAGCAGACATTGTCTTAGCTGACAAGCATTTTTGTTTACATCTTTAATGATCTCAGGACTCTTTATCATCTAACATCTAAATGTTTTGAAATCCTTGAAGGATAGACTCTATACAGTGCACAGTTTTATTAATATTCTCTTTAATTTGTTCCCGTTGACAATACACATGCCATGAAGGTTATTTCAGCCAATTGTGTGCTCTAGGTCCTGCAAAGTATCTATTTGGAAATGTCTCATAAAAATTATTAAAGATTCAGTTGAGTTTTGCCAATCATTTACTGTGACAAGCAGAAGAATTGGTGAGCCTCCTTTTAAGGAGAAAGATGAACCACTGCCTTCTTGGAGGCCATAAGAATGGGAAGAAAGTCTGGTTAGAAACATTTATGTAAAGATATCTATCTATATATCTGTCTATCTTTTATAGATGGGTATCTTTAGATATACCTATGGGGAAAATGCATGCATACACAGACAGAAACATCAGAGAGATATATAAATAGTGTCAATCATTTAGGTGTAAATTGAAACTGCTTAAGAGGTGCCAGTTTCATAGAATAATTAAGCTAATGAATGGGGCTGCTTTAGTCCCTGTTTCCTTTCCTGTGCTTCCAGCTGTGTTCCTAGGCATAATGTTAGCCTGAGTCTGACATGATCATTCTTGCTGTGGTATAAACTGGTTTAGAGAACTGAAGATGACCAAGAGTTTGCTTTTCAGTCAGCAGGATTCATTTTCTACAGGTTCAGTTACCCGAACCAGCCTGCTGTAGGGACAGATAAGTACTGGAGCAGTCAGATTAACGGGAGAGATGCAAAAATAAATCATGTTAGTTGTACTGTCATTTTTTATTGTGGATTGGAAGTAGTTCCTCTGTCTTTGTTGGTGTGAGTGAGATCATTCAAAAATGTAGGCAGTCTCAGTTACAAGGTACCTTCTTCACTGATTGTAGAGAAAGAAGAAGCTGAACATTTTTTTTTCAACACAGCCTTCTATATTTAATTATTAAAATTAGATCATTTTAATCTGGGATAACTGAAATCTTGCTTAAATGCAAAGTGTGTCTTTACTTTGTGATCTTTTTAGGATTTAAGAGGAAAATGGACCTTTCTTTTGGTCTTAAAATTAAACAAAAAAAAAAAAAAAAGCAAACAAACCCACCAAAAATCCCAAACCCCACGTTTAGAATATTCAGCACATTTTCTTTGAAATCTGTTTAAACATCTGCATAGAAGTACTAAAATGTGTTGTTATTTAGAGCTCCTTGGAGAAGCTCCAATCTTTGATTGCACCTCACTTTCATTTCAGTAAGAATGAATCTGAATGAAAGCATCCCTGTCCTGTGATGCTCTTTCATTTCCCATCTTCGTTCCTGTGAAAACAGCATGCTGGTGCAGGCAGACTCAGTCAGGCACCCTTCTGATGTTGATTTAGACATCTCTTTTGGCTCCTAGATGATTTTCTCTTGTTTGGAGAATAAATTAAAAGCATGTTTGAAAGTAGCAATGTCAATTTTCCTAATTGCCTGAGACATGGTGACTATAAATACCACACTACCTATTAAGCAAATACATTCAAGAAAGTTCAGTGAATGATATCCAGACAAAATTACTTTTTACAGGGAATACAATGATTCTCCCTGAGATTTTCAGGCCAGATAATGGATACATACTGGATGCAACATTGTTCTTCCAGGTGTATTGCACTTACATTTGTGTACGGGCACAGAAAAATGACCTTGTTTCCTAAGAACTTGTTGAACACATACCCTAGAGCCCCTTTCTGCATTGACTAGCTCTCTGATATCTCCAGATGCCACAATAGCCAGAAAATATCCCTTTTGTTTTTCCTTTCAGAAGTCATGACTTGAAAAACTAACACAGTTCTGGAGAAACCTTGCCCTATTTATCTTTTATATGGCTAATGAAAGGAGAACCCTTTATGTGTTTTACATCTAACCACATTTGCTGAGATCTATGGCAGCGTACTTAAAACAGTTTCCACAGGAAAGCTGATGGCCAAGTTTATCTTAATTTGTGCAACACTTATTTGCTGCGCTCTACATGTGTTTTGATATAGCGTTAGGAGTTTTTCATCAGCTGAGTAAGGAGTGCCTGATGTTCTTGATGCTGTTTTCTTACTCTCAGACTGTTGCTACCAGATTTTCTCTTCTCTCTTACAAAGTATAGCAGATTTTTCTACTATTTTCAGTGTCTTATGAGATATGAGGTTTCTTGAAATACAGTTGTTTTTTTTTTTATGTGCAGATATTGCCCATAATACCTGCTATTTTTCTCATTCTAAACTAAACATATATTAGAATTTCTTTGGTGAGACAGTCATATTTGGGAAATTTTCACGGGGTGCTGCATATTTAAGACTTATTTTTTACTTACCTTTTGTTTGATTTGCCCCTACTATTGTCACAAAAGCCATAATGGGAGGACTGGACTGTTAGTTGCATTGCTATATTGCTGAACCCGGTTATTTAGTACATATAAGCCCCTGAAAATTTGGCCTAAATTTAAACAGACAGTAGAAGCTGGAGACTGAATGTGTATTTTGATATACTGGATCCTAAATACATGTAAAGCCTGCAAAATGGAAGGAAAGTGACATATCTGTGTCTGTCATTTCAAGTTATATAAAGAGAAGGGCTTATATTTTACAAAGAGTGAGGTTCTCTTTTCTGAGATTAGCTCATAACCCCAGCTATACTGCACTTGAAGCATACTTAAAGCATTTAAAAAGTTTTAAAATCAACTAAACAATCTGACTAAAAAATCCATACTAGAAACTTCTGGCTTTTTCAGAGGCACAGTCTCTTCTGTATCACTGATACAGTAATAAACAATACATTTAGAGAGATGTATGATAAGTTATTGCTAAACCTGTAAGTTGTACATTTGTTTATTGACAGTGACCTTCAGAGCCAACCAAACAGAAATGGTTTGATTCTTGCATTTATTTTCTTGTATTCTGTAAAAGGCATCTTTCTGCCTGTTGGTATGAGGTCATAGACCTACATGTTGCACATGAGCAATGAAAGAACCCAGGGAATCTTTCCCATTTCTTTTTGGTATAGCAAGCATGGGGAGTTATTGAGAAATGGAGGAATTTCCTTCTTTTGAAGAGGAGGGAACAGTCTATGTTTATTGACTTCTAATGAGATTACTTGGTCTGGTTACTGTTTGTGATTTTGATCATCTTACCTGAAGACAGTCTGTTCAGAGAAGACTTTTGCATGCTTCATTATGAGGAGGATAGAGCCTGCACCACTGAAAGGCTACGTGACTTATGATTATCATACAGGCAGTTTTTAGCTTTTGTTTTTAGCAGTATTGCTCCAGGTATTTTCACAAATGCAAGAAAATATTGATGCTACTAAGGCTTAAATATTGTGTGCACAGTTCTCTGCTAACCTTGCCTAGGAAAACAAAATCTGTTATAAGGAATGGTTACAGGGATTTGGAAGCCTTATGAGAGAAAGGCATAAGTTTCTTTAGGCTAGCAAAACAAAAGCTGAAAGGGCTCAGACTGAAGGTTGAATGTGAAATTCAATACACATGTCTACACTGAGGTGCTTTGAGGATACAGACTAAAGTTTTTGCAGCTCTTAATTTTGTTCTTTGTTCATTGTAAACTGAAAAAAAAAGGCTTTTCAAGGTGCACCCACACTGTCAGTTACCTTACAGAGATACTAGAGCGTTGTCAAATGTCTTCTGTATGCCTCACAATGTTTGAACCCAAACATCTGAAGTGCCAAAGTATATAAATGGATATATATGATTTTCATTGTGCAAATGACTTTCTATGATTTTTCTCTATTTGCCTTACTTGCTTCAGAACTGGTAATCTCATTCCTTTTCTAGCCTTCCTAAAGCTTTCTACCTGTTAAAACGTCTATCCAAATGAGATGGGCTAGCTTAAGTTCTATATAAAATGTATTTCCCCCCCCCCATGTAACACATAGTATTTTCATCACCTGTAAGTGAAAACAATGGATATTTTTTCAAAATCTTAATGCAAGAATAGCAAGATGACAGTTCTTTTCTAAGATATCAATGTATTGTTTGGTTCATCTACATGCAGAGCTGCAGCAGCACTATTCAAGAAGCGTATGCATGGGCTAATTAGATTTTCCATTTTGCTTTACTTCATTGTTGAAGATGTGCAGGCTTAAAAGATTCAGTGTAATAAAACCAGCATAATGCTACATGTATATGATTACCTCTGTCTTGTCGACGACTTAATCCCTAAGTTTATCTCGCTTCTTTTACAGATGTGAGAATATCCCATCATTTATTAAACTATTACAGTGGCTGCCACACTACAATATCAGTTGGCAGAGCTGGAAGTGTCCTTAAAGAGTATTTTTTTTTTTCAGTTTAAAAATTAATGCAATAAGATCTATCAGATTCTGCACATAGCATATTGGGTTTTCACCAGTGACATTGTTGAAACAACAGGATGTCCATCCTGTAGCTGTATGGTAGCTGGAGGATGTTTTTAATGTTGGTTTTGGGGTTTTTTTTGGTGGGTTTTGTTTTGTTGTTAAACCCCTTAATAGATGAACATTAAAAGTAGTTAGGACTTGCAATTCCATTGTCATAGCACTGATTTGCTTTATTTCTCTTAGTGACTACGAGTTGTTAAGATGCACAGCACATGCAGAAAAACTCACAAAATATAGAAAAGAAAAATAGAACAGGAGAATTAAGGTAGGCTTAGAAATTCAGACATTTCCACTAGGGAAATCTAGGGCCTGCACACCAGGATTCAGTAGACACCTTTGAAACTCCTTTCCACCTCTTCAGTAGTCCCCAGTTGAAGGTAGTGAAAGGCTTGGTGCTAGATATCAGCATAACAAAGAATCTTTTCCAGCAGTGAAAAATGGATGGAATAGTGTCAATATGAGAATAGAGCCATTTACTCTGTGTGGCAACTGCAATAGGGTAAAGAAGTTGGTTCTCTCTCTAACATTGTCTAACCAAACAATAGACCTGCAGTCTATAAAAAGAATTGCAGCATTTTCTACAGCTTTCTGTGTCTTGGCTCCCTATTTTCTTTTTCCTCTTTAAAGAGGAGTTGTTTACTGGCAGTATAATCATAGCTTTGTTTTACTGTGGTAAGGCTGTCAAGCAACACAGCAGCAAGAGTCCACAAAAATCCCCGAAAGGCCACCCAGAGCACTCGTGCAAGTAATCAACAGTGATAAATTTAGCGCAAAACATTTGGCCACATGAGCTGCAGATTTAGAACAATGGATTTCTCCAGCTATGATAGTGGGGACTAGCTGCTCCCTATCCACTAATCATCTGTGAAAATGAGGGTTGGGGGTTGCTAGCAATTGCTGAAAATTATGGTGATTTTGAGAAAGTAGGAATCAAAATGTCTATAGCTGTTTATTTGCCAAGCCCAGCACAGCTAATGCTTGGCCCTATTTTAAAGTTTTAAGCAAAATTTATCCGAACATTTCAGTATTGCTTAAATGCTGAACAAGCTGAACTAGCAACATGAACACAGTGTCAGTTTGTGGTGGTAAAGGCCCTCAAGTGGACACTTGAAGATCATAGAATTGACCAGGTTGGAAGAGACCTCTGAGATCATCCAGTCTAACCTATCTATCAGTTTCCTCATGAGGTTTGTATACTTGCGGTAGACAGAGGCCGTGACATGGAGCTGGGCTTCTGTCTACGCAGATGAGGTAGTCTTCTGCCAGTTCCTGGAGAAGTGCTAGGGTGGGGAACAACGGGCAGAGGGGAAGAACAGTGGCAGACTTCCTTTCCAGAGCAGGTTTTTTGTGAGAGAAGATGATAATGTGGGCCCACATTCACATCTTATACATGCTGGAAATTTTTGATATAATGGAAAGAATAGTGATGGTGTTAATCATCTCATTGAGCATAAATGTTGGCAGTTCAAGCAAAAGCATGCCATTTACTGACTAGGACATGCAACTTCCCCAGAAGGTGTCTAGCATTACTAATTCAGAAAAAGAGAAATACTGCAAACAGAATCATTCAGGTCTTTAGGGACCTGCTATTTTGTGGAGGCTGCTAGCCTGTAGGTCCCTTCTGTCAGTTGGCAATTTCCAGATTTTTCTCCTGGATGTGTATCATTGCTCAATCATTCTAGCTGCTTTTTGAGAAAGATTTGTGCAATGCATACTCAGTCCTTTGTTTTATAGATAGCTGTTACTGCGAAATGCACACAGCTCCAGATACTTAGTAAAAGTATATTTAAAAAACCAATGAAACTTAAAGAAGACAAGGAGACTGTAAATATTCATAGCTCCCTTAGTGATGGTCTTGAAAAAGTTCAAAAGTATATCTTTATATTACACTGTACAACCTTTGAAGCAGCCATCTCCATCACATGCATACCACAGCATATTAGACAGCACACTGAATTCTGCATTAATGACTTTCAAATAGTTCTCACAACTCATGATATTGCTTGAGCTGTGGGAACAGTTTTCTGTGAGGCTTACTGCCAAATCTTTCACTTTTGTTATACTCTTGCGAATCTATGGCAATTTAGCACAAGCCTGTACTAAAAGCTCACATTTTATGTACTTAAGAAGTGTGAAAATCAATGCATGAGCAGGCAGAGAAACACTAAAGAGCTTGTAGGCTGAAAGGGGGCTACCTGCAAACGCATTTCATCAGCCTAGCTAAGTACCCCAAAGTCAGGAAGCTTACTTGATCCATCTAGACTACTTGATGATGATAGTCTCAAAAAAAGAAAGGATTTCTGAGACGTCATTATCCCAGTCATTCAGAAAATACCATGAGAAGCACTTATGCTTCTTTCATATTGCATTTTTGCTGTCTGCAGACAAATCGTGAAAGGAGAATGCTGAACAACTCTCAAAAAACTAACCTTTCTTAAAATCCATAACTTTGTCTAATGACAAAAATGAAGCAATTCTGTTCTTGCTTTTGACACAGCTGACTGAGCCTTAATGAGAGTGAGAGTTTGTATTTGCTTGCTTCAATAAGTAGAACATGAAGAGGTTGTCAGGATCAAATTCCAGCCGATGTAAATAGGTGTAATTCTGCTGAGACTGAGGGACTTTTACCCCAGAGTTTTTTGGAGCCTTTCAGAGATGCAAATTAAGTGACCTTTCTGCTTCCACTTTAAAAATGTTTTATAATGAAAATGGAATTCATATGAAACTTCATTATTATGGCAAAGGATTTCATACTGTGACAATCCAACTCCCATCAAACAGGATAAATTGAAGACATTGTCTGAATCAAATGGCACAAACACTTGTTTCTGAGGGGGTTTCAACCCTGAATTTCTTCCTATGGGATGTTTCCTGATCCACCTGCCTGCCAATAGGTCGTTAGCTTCTCGATGCAAGTGTTTTGGCATCCTGTCATTTTTCACAAGAGATACTTAGTCTTTTGTGGTCTACCTGCCATATATACTACAGTGTTTAAGAAAATATTTTGGAAAAGACATTCTTCACTGAGTAAATATGTATGACGAGGGCCACACTCAAATTCTGCTCCAATTCCAGAGGAATGTCTGATTCTGACTGTGCTGTCTTCAGTGCAGGGAAATTTTAGAAGGCTCTGCTGTCTCAGAAAACATATTCAATTGTTTCACTGTGCCAAGGCTTCTAATGCATATCCTGAATTACAGCGGGATAGAGAACAATAACAAAATTCACACATGCATTCTTCCTCTTCTCTCATCACCCACTTCAAGAGCAAATGCTGGTAACTAGCTTCTTGTCTCTCTCTGCACAGACATGTCAGAATAATAAACTTTCCTTAAAGTGATTCACAATTCAGCTCCAACACAACAGATTGAGTTGGAACAGTCTCCTCAAACTGAACCTAAGCTTCAAACAGTATTTCCCAAAGTGCATTTCCTTGAAATTGTGTTGCCACTTGTGTGTCTCTGCTTACCTTTAATGGTAAAGCAGAAAAATGTTAACAGCTCAATGATATTAGAATGGAAGAAGAAATTGGAGAATAATGAAAAAGCATCCAGAGACATTGTTATAGAATGGTTTAGGTTGGAAGGGACCTCAAGGATCATCCAGCTCCAACCCCCCGCCATAGGCAGGGACACCTCCCACTAGAGCAGGCTGCTCAAGGCCTCATCCAGCCTGGCTTTAAACTCCTCCAGGGAGGAAGCATCCACAACCTCCCTGGGCAACCCATTCCAGTGTCTTACCACCCTCACTGTAAAGAACCTCCTCCTAATATCCAGTCTAAATCTCCCCTCTTCCAGCTT
>WAAF01008395.1:0-14902 GCA_013400475.1 Tricholaema leucomelas
CCACATTAATTCCTGCCTCCATAACACCTACGTGTTGCAACATGCTAAAAATCAAGATGAAACTTCTAGTGGGGACCAGTTACTGAGTTTCCTCATGAATTCTTCCAGCATATCATGTACACGTTGGTAAGAAAGGACCAGGTACAAAGCAGTTTAACTAAGTCTGGCACTAGTGTTGCTGATGCTGTTATCCAAAGCAGCACACATTTATTAAAAACAAATCACAGCATTTAATACAGACAGTGGGAAGTAGGAATTCTTGATATTTTTAATTCAGAACACACACAAAAGTACAATTCAGTAACATTTATTCTTCATCTGTATTGTTGTCCAGTGTGTTGGATATCACCAGACAGACCATTGTCTCTTCAACTCATTCACAGTGCTGATGAAAAACAGCATTGAAAACAGAATTAAATGTAGTGAGAGCAAAAGGCATACCATATTAATGTAAAATTGTTTGCTGGTATGAGCACTGAGAAATGTTCATCACTTCTAAAATCAGCACCAGGCAGAACACCTCTGATTGTAAAGCAAAGCAGAAAGCCAGAAGTTCTTGTATTGATGATCCATGTGAAATCAAGTCTAATATAATGTTTTTCATTTCTTTCTATATGAATCAAAACCATTTCATTTATTTTTTCATTGACAAGCTGAAGGATGTGGGAATACTCATAGCTACAGGGGAGCATTTACAATTCTCTCGGGGACATCATTCACTCCTGCTTTGCAAAGCAGATCATCAGCTGACTTCAGAGTCCTTGCCTTTAATGTTGAACAATTGGTAAGAACCTATGAGTTTGGCTAATTTAAGAGTATTTCTTAGCTAGGTTGATTTCTTAACATGACTTGCTGTTGATGGCTTTTTCCTCTCTCCAAAACGAGATATTTCATGTCCTATGCCTGTTCCTTATCTGTGGAAATCAGTGAAACATCAAAGACAAAGTTAGATTTTGTAGTTCACATTTGTGAAGGAAAAATTAATTCATATTAAATCTAGTATTTCATATTCAAATTATTAATTAGTAATTTTAGTTGTGGTATTCATTCAAGATTTCTCTTTTTCACGTAGATACAAGAAGTCTTTCAAGCAAGTGGTCTGAAAAATGACTTTGAGAGATGTGAAATTTTCCACTTCCAGTGAGTACAATTTAATTAAACTCTGCAAATAAAAGCCAGCAGCCCTCATTATACTTCTCTCAGGACTTCTTACCAATGTTATGTTTTTCAAGAGATTCTGAGGAACACCCTTCATTATTTCTTTCACATATTACATCTTTTAAGTGCTGCTGTGGGAAGTCTGACACCAATGTGTTTCCTTTGGGCAAACAGCCTTCTTGTCCAGAACTGGGTCAAATCAGTGATACTGAAGCACTAAGACCAACTTTAAAAAGTTCTATATTTTAATGAACTGCTCAAATCTCTTCCCCACCCCTTCCCTCTGCCCCTGACCCACACACATACACTCTGCCCCCACCCCAGTTTGTTAGTTCTGCTGTCACTTGCTATCTAGAAGGAAGTTCAGTTAGAGATCTGCTGGCATAAACTCAGCTGAATGGAAATGCACTTCTGTGTGTCTATGGACATGGATCCATGCAACTCATATTACTTAGAGTATAGCAAGTGCAGCTGTCATTTGACACCAGGTAAAACTGCAGCTGTGTGTCCTAAAGAGTCCATAAGATAGTCACAGTAAAACACTCTTCATTTATTCAAGCTTGGTTGACCTGATTTTTCAGTATTCTCTTACGTCTCTTGTCTNGATCTGCTGGCATAAACTCAGCTGAATGGAAATGCACTTCTGTGTGTCTATGGACATGGATCCATGCAACTCATATTACTTAGAGTATAGCAAGTGCAGCTGTCATTTGACACCAGGTAAAACTGCAGCTGTGTGTCCTAAAGAGTCCATAAGATAGTCACAGTAAAACACTCTTCATTTATTCAAGCTTGGTTGACCTGATTTTTCAGTATTCTCTTACGTCTCTTGTCTTACTGAAGGCCAACTGGCAAAAAAGTCCAGTGAGGTCTGAAGTGTTAATTCCACAGGCACTGTTCTTAATACAGTTCTGGTCCTCCCATAACTAAAGCTTCGCACATCCTGTCTTATCCTAAACTTTACACACTCAAGGGCAAGCATATGCTTTTGTGTTCTGTTTTGATTTATTATTGTGGGTTTCTTCTACAGGAAGTCTGAAGATAGGAATGAAAGATTCAAGTCAGAGAAGGGGTAATTATGTAAAACACAGGCAAGAATAATGATGTTGCTGTTCTTAAAATGCTTCAGTGGACAGTGAATAGATGAAGAAATACATCTCTAGAGATTGGCTAAGGCCCTCTGAAGGTGATGTGATGCTTCAAGACATATCTTTCCTCCCCAGATATCCTTTGGTATTAGAAGAAAAACAAATAAACAAACTGAGATTGTCAGTTTAGAAAGGAAAATGAGGAAGGCTGGAGAGCAGCCCTGGGGAGATGGATTTGGGGGTGCTGGTGGACAAGAAGCTCAACATAAGCCAGCAGTGTGCCCTTGCAGTTCAGAGGGCCAACCAGATCCTGAGCTGCATCAGGAGAAGTGTGGCCTGCAGGTCGAGGGATGTGATTTTCCCCCTCTACTCTGCTCTGGTGAGACCCCACCTGGAGTGCTGGAGAGTGTCCAGAGAAGGGCCAGGAGGATGCTCAGAGGGCTGCAGCAGCTCTGCTATGAGGACAGACTGAAAGAGTTGGGGCTGTTCAGTCTGGAGAAGAGGAGGCTCCGATGTGGACTTCTTGTGGCCTTCCAGTATCTGAAGGGGGCCTACAAAAAAGCTGGGGAGGGACTTTTCAGGCTATTGGGGAGTGCCAGGACTAGGGGGAATGGAGCAAAGCTGGAGATGGGGAGAGTCAGACTGGACGTGAGGAGAAAGTTCTTCAGTATGAGAGTGGTGAGAGGCTGGAATGGGTTGCTCAGGGAGGTGGTTGAGGCCCCATGCCTGGAGGTGTTTGAGGCCAAGATGGATGAGGCTCTGGGCAGCCTGCTCTAGGGAACTAGATGGTCCTTGTGGTCCCTTCCAACCCTGACTGATTCTATGATTCTAAAGGTAAGGATGGTGAAGTAGGTAGGAAACTAGCTGGAAGGAAAGTATATGAGTTTGTGCTGGTCTTGTTTGTGACCTGGGGGGCAGACCTCACTTTACCATTAGTAACTTAAGTTTTAAATAAACCAAAGACTGATAGCACATTATGACAGGCAAAATGAAATAGAGGACAGAAAGTGAAGACCTTGGAAGAACTGGAGTACTGTGAGAAACGAGTTATAAAATAGTCTGTCTTAGAGATGTAGACCCCAGAATGTCATTACATGAGAACAGTTCTGTGACAGCAGCTGCTCTTATGCTGCAGTGTTTTCTGTATAGATATATATATATCAAATCAATAAGCTTTCAGAGAAGACAGTTCATTTGAGTGACCATGCTTGCAAAAGCAGAACATCTGTTAACCAACTATGAATGCATGTGTGTTGAAAATGGGAACCAGATGTGAATTAGATGATTTTTTTGATTGGAGTAGTGAGGGTATGAACCTAGTTAGCTGGAAACTTGGAGTAGGAGCACTTCAGGAAGGATTTTATAACATCAGCAGAATGGAGTACACAGTGGTATGTAATTACCAGGTTTTTGTCCTTGTGAGGGTGCATCCAGTACACACAATTTGGTTTCTGTGCCTAAAACAGACTTACAAACATTTGGGGGCATCAGAGATGGACACATACCTGAGGTAGTTGTTCAAGACTCTCTGTAATGATGGTTTGGTTTTTCTGATCTGGTTGGTTTCAGGGCCTTTCTTTAGGGAAAGATCAATAACAGTTCGATTCTTTCCAGCAACTACAATGGGAATTTAGATATCTGTACTGTAAATATCCATGTTTGGTACAACCAATTCCACTTCCTCATCTTGACACAAATACCACAGAAAATCTGATGTCAGTGAAAGTTGGAGCTGTGGTTTTACTACATCAGTCAGGATACATCTTAATTTCTGCTTTGAAACAGTACTTGAAATTTGTCATTGTCTCAGAAATTCTTTTTCTGTTTGCCTCTTAGTTTAAAAAGTGTTTACTTTTGGTAAGCCCAGGTGGAGAGCTGGGCCGAGGCAGATTGACCTGTGTGTATATGTCCTTTATCTTTTGTACTTTGGGTTACTTTTATAAAACAGCATTTTCACTTTAATTTCCAACTCTGTGTGAGGTTTTCTTATGAAACTCCTTCAGGATGAAAGAACTTTGCTGTCCTTTCACCCTGAGCTAGCTCCTTGTTCAACCCAGGACATGCCTATAGCACATGTATGGCATAGCAGATTTACTTAAGCAGCTTGCATAACTAATCATTTTCTCTGTTTTGTCTTTCTAGAGTCATTGTGATTTTCAACCTTTACTTTACCCAGAGAATAGCAATTGAGAAAGTAAAAAATGACCTGTTTTTGGGTATCAGGGCAGGTAAAACTGATCTTACCCAGACTCTGAAAATGTATGTGAACAGCATACAAGTCACAGGTAATACTAATAACCATTTTTCTTTCTTATAAATCCTGAAGAACTACAGGTAACGTGAATGAAAACTTCGGCTTCCAGATAGCACAGCAATTGTCACTTATGCTCATGGGTGCCTGCCTTCCTGTTACAAATCTTTCAGTAGCAGAAGTGACAATCATTTAAACCCTTGTCAGCTGGAAAGTACAAGTCAGCATTGTGCAGGTTCACTGAGGAAGGTGCAAAGAGCAGTGCTTGTTCCATGCAAAATACTCAACTTTGCCTCTTTTATGTAGCACAACATTTGTAATTTCATTATCCCTCCAATTAAGCCCCAACTGTTTCATAAGTAAATGAAATGATCATTTTGTTTTGCTAAAGAATAAGGGCTTAGCCTCACAGTGAGTGGAGACTCACTTATTGACAGGATGTCAGGAGGAACAATAGACTGAATACAGAGTGTGAGTTTTGGTAAGGTATGCTCAAGGAACTGATTTCATACTCCTTTAAAGCTTAAGTAAGATGTAAATGGAAAGCAAGAAGTACAGCCTTGAAGACTACATTGTTCTAAGTTCTTTAAATATACAAATATAGTGATTTTTATGTTAGTACTAGAAAATTTATCAAAGCTTAAGTGGAAGCCCAAGAATCAATGGTTTTTACCTCAATAATCTTCAAAGCAGACATTCCATGAGGATAAAAATTTGAATCTGTTGAATTGGATGTTGATTAGTTGACATCTGAAGACTTGCTGCAGATATTATTAAGTAGCAACTGATTTCTTTAAGAGGAGTGGGACATCTGATGTGCAGTGTCTCCCATTTGATCCTAAAAGATGCATTTAGGTATTCAAAGGCTAAATTCAGAGTTCTGACATATTTTCTCTTTACTACTTGCAAAATGTATAATAAACTGTTCTAAATAACTACACATCACTGTGAAAAATGAACACTCATTATACTTCAAAACTTCCACCAAAGAAAATTATGAAGAGCTTTTTAAAAGATAGTATATCTATTGATGAACTTTGAAGTACTCAAACCTTTCTTGCTGTGGGTCAATAAAATACCTTTTTTTCCTCATGAGATCTCATCTGTTCATTCCATCTTTAGTGCTGTGATAAAATAACAACTGTAACTAATCAAGAAGCATAACTATATGTGACACTTCTGCATCCTATATCTCAGCACATTCTGCAGAAGAAGTCTTATTCCTGTTTCACAGGGGGGAGGGAACTACAACAGAGATGTGACTTGCTTGAAATCACAGTTTTCACAGTGATGCTAAGTAACCTTCTTGCAAAGTATCCAAGGTTAATTTTAACTGATTTATCTGATCTAAATTCTCTTCTGTGAATCAGAGGTGCCATGAAGATAGTACAAAATATGTCAAGACAGAGATTACCCATTTGAAGACATTTTATATGTAATACAACGAATAGACATTGAAAGTAATTAATATAGGCCTTTCTGTCTCAAAAATATCATAGAGTATAAAAAGCTTCTTGGAACAGGTGAGATGGTCAAAAGGAAAGAAGGAGCAATGGACACTATGGCTCGTGATCCAAATAGAAATAATCACAGCTGCTTTTGCTGTGGGTCATTTTGAGGGGTTTTCTTTTTTTTTAATTATTTCATTTTAAGCTTTCTCTGAGTTGCATAAAAGCAGATACTATGCTATAAAAGGAGTTTATAATGAACTTGCTTTCTTTCAGTAGCTGATGAAAATCTTACTACAACGATGCCTTTAACTTCATCAGATCAGTATCTTTCTTAACATATAAACTATGTATTTGTCACCAATACAATATGAAGAAAGGTAGGATGTGGCTGAGGCTTTACTGCTAGGGCCCATTCGGTGATAGTTAGATGTGCTTCATTGTTAATGACCATTTGAGTAAACAGTGGTCTGAAGTCTGTACAGAAGCTGTAAGAGGATTATGTCGCGGAGGGATTCTGCCTCCTCCGCCGGTTTGTGGCGAAGGGGAGAAATCAACAGGTGCGAGAGAATATTTATGAAAATAGATTTATTAAACTCAATATTCTGAACTCTCGACACCCCCAACCACTATATTTAATATTAAAACGGATTCATCAATTCACGGCCATGGAGAACCTTATGGGACATATCACAAATGGCTTATTAGTAACTCTATTCCAATGACTGGCATAGAACTATTAACAGAGAGCGTTTTCCCCGCGGCTACTGCCGCTTGGGGTCTATATACTGTTTGCCCAGCAGGGTGGGCTGCAAGCTTTCTGCTCTGTGGCAGGCACAACAGGAATTAGAGAAGCATTTACTCACTATTTGATTAATTATAAATCACCCTCCAGGCTATGTCACAGCCTAGGTAAAGTGTCCAACTCCTCAGGGTCTCTGCCCATGGACTCCGAGGCTGGAACACTCCTGGCTTCAGGGGCAGTAGTCTTTGACCGTCCACTGCTGGGTCCCTCCGGCTGCTGTCTCCAGGGAACTCGCAGGCAGGGTTTGCTGGCAGGTCAGAGGGAAGACGATCCCGTGCAGACAAGTGAGTCTGCTCCTGGTGACTCGTGGCTGTGGCACACAGCAGGCACTAAGGCAGTGGGCGTGCAGTGGGGTGCACGGCTGCACGGGGAGCCTGAGCCCCGCAGTGACAGGCTTGAGTGAGTGACTGCACCGGCGAGCGAAAGGGGAACGCTGGCACCTGAGTGCACCTCTATTTATGAACTGTGGGCCCAGATCAGTGGTCTCATTGGCCACCAGTAACCAATCAGGCTTGCAGTCAGCCAACCTTGCCATAATAGGCAAGGAGCCACAGGCCTGGACTTTCCAAACATGGGGCTCACATTGGCCTAGCACCCGGCAAGTGTGAGCTGAGCATGTGGGGGCTTACACAACCTAAAGCCTGGGCAGGCCAGACTGCACGTGGCTCCAGGCCTGTTGTGCCCCTCTGTGCTGGCCATGTGCTCACCCCTGATTAAGAAGCAGAAAAAACATGTCCAGGCAGGGCAAGGCATATGCAGGTCTATTTTCGGGCCTATGGGCCCTCCATGACAGATTAACACAAAAGCTGAGTCTCCACCAGCCTCATGAGCCCCATAGTGAAGTGTTTTGCAGATTTAGGCAGGCAGATAAGGCTCAGAAGTCTCACTGTCTTGCTTTGGCTAGTGGTATACTGAGCAACATTGACTGATAGACTTTTCTTCTACTATCACTGCAAGTCTTAGTATGGTAGGATATGAAGCAGATACAACCTCTTGGTCTCAGAAATCCACTGAGTACAAATCTTCCAGATATGTCAGGCAACTGAATAATGCAGTAGGTCCATCATAGCACTAGGTAGAAGTAGACTTGTCTCATGCAGACTGCAATTCTCTAAGGCAGGGTACCAGACTCAGAGCTTCAGGCAGCTTTTGTGAGCTAAAGACATGCACTTATGAACACAGGAGCCAAGTCTAATAATAATAAGTCTAATTGATAGTCTAATTACAGCCATAACATGAAAAAAATTACTAGTCTAGTTAGAGGCTTGCTTATGTGCATAGACCAAATTGTGGGCTTACTAAAGCTTATTCCCAATGATACAGCAAAGAATGCTGACACACAATTTCTTTTCCTACCTGTCGCTTCCTTTGGTATGCTTTCTTGATGCTCCTCTGACTCCTAACTCCAATATTGATCATCATCCTCAATATGAAATTGGGAGATGGAGGGGAGGTGCCAGAGGAAGGGGAAGAGAAGTTTGGAGTTGTCATAGCTTCCTGATAATTGTTTTATTAGGACTGCTTCCTCACACAGGCATTCATTTTAGGTCTTTTAATGTTTCATTCCTTCCAAATGACCAATCATAGATAGCTATGTGGGTAGGTAGATATGTATACAACACTTGGAAGACCTCTGTGGAGGTGTGAAGGGAGCTTCCTTCTCTGAATGT
Source organism: Tricholaema leucomelas (assembly GCA_013400475.1). NCBI lineage: Eukaryota > Metazoa > Chordata > Aves > Piciformes > Lybiidae > Tricholaema lacrymosa > Tricholaema leucomelas. Next base: position 8,421 of record WAAF01008395.1, read on the forward strand.
AGCTGTGTGAGAAAAGTCCATCCAGCTGCACTATCCCTGTGCCTTCTGCTGAGCTTTTTTCTCTCTCATCCAGAACTCTGTCATTATATTTGCTGTCACAGAATGATCCATAATCCATTTAATAAAAACCTGACCTGTCTTGGCTTAATAGTGTTTGCTGAATAAGCATATTTTGAGAGAGGGCAGGTAGGAGGTTCTCATGCAAGTTCATGCACTGCTAGGTCTGGGAGAGCAGTAAGTAACCTGTGATGGTCAATGATCAACAGCATCTGCCAGCAAAACTGATAGAGAGACTTTAGAGGAGGCTTTAATACATATCTAACTTTATTCCTTATGGCCTTTCACCTTATAAACTAAAGAGTAGGACACATTAACTGTAATGTCACAGGGATTTTTTTCTCAGTTGATATCATCCTACTCACATATTAAAATCTTAATGTACGAAGTAAAAATAGTAAACAGGGATGCTAGTGCAAAACAGTTAAAGACAAACCCCCCCAACCAACCAGAGACTATGTGGGAGCTGGAAACATGAGGGACACCTTCAATGATTGCTACTAAAAGCACCAGTAAGTGGAAGTGGTAGAGCAATCAAAAATAAGCATTCCATTTTTGCAGAATGTCTTGCAGTTTGCTGTCACCAGTACAAATCCTATGTACACAGCCCTGTACATAGATATGTAAATCCCACATAGATTTGAGAATCCTCTCCTCCCAGGGAGAGAACTGCTTTGTTGAGAAATGTTATTGCTAAGAAAATGTATATAGAGGGTTTAGTGCTAATATTAAAGTTGTTGTGTCTTGTCTGGTTTTAGCAGATCCCACAAGTCTGATTACAACACCAACTTCAGGCAGTAATCTTTACACACCAGTGGGAAACTACGCATTGTTATTGTAATGGGGAAAAAGCCAACAAAGTCTTTTGAAGTTATTGTAAAGAGTGTGAGTAGAATAAGGATGAGATTTAAAATATACTTGGGTTCCACCTTACTTTTGTGTACTTATTTTGGCATTTGACCTTTAGAATCAAGGCACTCAGATCATTGCTCAAACTGGAGTTTGGGGATACAGCAAAAAGTGCAGATCTAAAAGCAGAGTAGCTGCTGCTTAGTTCTGCACTAGAGACTGCATGAGTGCTCCTGGAGTGCGAGCAGAGTTCTAACTGTGTGGTGTTTTCCCAGGTTTAGAGCAAGTAACCACAAGAAAACCCTCAACAACTTTAGGTAAGTAATTAAAGTATTTTATTTAATTAAAATTAATTAAAGAGAGAAGAGAGAAGATTACACAAAACAGTTTGAGATCTTAGAATTATACCGTGTGCAGCCTGTTCTCACATCACTCAATTCTCATATCCCATTCCTCTAAATATGCAATGTGTCGACTTACCTTTGATTTGATTAAGGAGACATCTTCAAAGAGAAGGAACTTACAAGACTATACATAATACAAAAATGTTTAGCCTGGAAAAGAGAAGGCTCAGGGGTGATCTCAGTGCTGTCTGCAACTACCTGAAGGAAGGCCGTAGCCAGGTGAGGGTTGGTCTATTCTCCCAGGCAATCAGAAACAGAACAAGGGGACGCAGTCTCAAGTTGTGCCAGGGGAGGTCTAGGATGTTAGGATGAAGTTCTTCACAGAGAGAGTGATTGGCATTGGAATGGGCTGCCCAGGGAGGTGGTGGAGTCACCGTCCCTGGAAGTGTTGAAGAAAAGACTGAATGAGACACTCACTGCCATGGTCTGGTTGATTGGACAGGGCTGGGTGCTAGGTTGGGCTGGATGATCTTGGAGGTCTCTTCCAACCTGCTTGATTCTCTGATTCTGTGAAAGGGAGTGTGTTCATCTATATATTGACATTCAGACCCACTGCTAATTCTTGTTTCTTAATTTTGGGGGCTTTTTTCACACACACACACAAATACGAAAATGTTAGCAAACTCTTCCATGACTTCCAATGGACAGAAAGCTGAAGGGGTTTGAATCTTTGCAAACCTCCCCTGGCCTTATAAGTGATGAAACGTATGAGCTATTCCCATGCATTTTCGAACAGGCCTTGTGGATTTACTTCTCTCTCTCTTTTTTATTTTGAGTCTGGCAAATACAGTGCAATTTAGGGTAATTTTCTATTACCAACACAATGTAAAGGTCCATTTTCCTCGACAATGTTAGTTTCCTTTTACCCAGTAGGTGGCAATGCTGCCTGGTTTCCGATTGACGAATGAGCGGACTGGGTCGTGTATGACCAGAACGCTTTCTTGCGCACTGGGCTTGTGCAAAACATATTCCTGCACTATTGGTTGAGTTTTTGCCCTGGGCCTAGAATGCACACTTTCGTCTCTGCTCATATGTGGCAGCTCGTTCATTGAGACTGTATCACCTCCAAAGCTTAACTGAAGTGTGTTTGGTTTGCTTCAATTATCAACGGAGTGCGAAATGGCAGCGCTTTGGCTTTCCACTGCCTGCTTTGACAACCTGAAAGGGTTTTGTAAAGCACTTTGAAATGCTACGGTACATCCAAAGCAATTTCAGTCTTTGTCACACTGATACACAGTGAAATATTTGACAAGCATTTGTTTTCAATCTGATTACAAAGCTACCAGTTCTATGCAAAAGGAAATTGACTTACAATGGTTAGCAGCTGCACCACCAGATTTACAAATTGATGTTTTTCTTTCCTGCATAAGAAATGTTTACCTTTTCCCATAAGAATCTGCTGGGAGGAAAAAAGGAAATCTATGAATAGTTTCCATAGAATTTAATGTCATTTTCAAGAATTTTAAATGAGCAGTTATCCAAAGCTTGTTTTAACTGCATGTTTCTCTTCTCTTTAATGGCACCTACTTAAATTCTACAGATGTCCCAGACCAAAACCATCTAAAAGAGCATGTTTGAGTGGTTGTTGAAGTACTGTAAGGATCTGCCTGTGTGTAATCTTTTAGAAATTTGATCTTAACTTAGAAATTCAATTTGCTACTCTGAAAAGAATAGGGTTTCTGATGCTCCTGGTGTTTCAGAATTCAATCTTAAAGGCTTTTTTTTGTTGTTCAAGATATGCTGTTTAAAAAATGAGTTGCTTTAGCATGATGAAGTACTGCAGCGTGTAATGTTGAGAAGAAATTAAATTAATCTGTACTCAATTAAACCCATAAATTTCCAGATATTTAAACCAAAATACTTTTTTTTTTTTTCATCTTATGCAAGCATAAGAGATTGGAAAACTATTCTTTTATGTTCTACAAAGCAGTTTGAGTCGAAGAAGGAAGTAGGAATTCATGGAAATTTTATTCCAGCTTTACTTAAAGTTTAGTTTAAAAAAATATAGCACTTCTGAGAATTTCCTACATTCTGAGTCAAAGTTATCTATTTAGTATATGATATTTCATTCAAGGCTTCTAAGAATGCAGTTCTGATAGACACAATACAGAGAGATTTGGTATGTGTTAAACAGTGAAACTGTTCTACTGCTGTCCTCTCATTGCTGTTGTCCTTATTGTTTCAGCTGAGTGTTTGCACCTGCTGAACTGTGTGACCATGGTGTAACCTGTGTTGGAACAGATTTATTCTGTGGTGGAACCCTCACAATGATCCTGTCCTTCTCAGTTGGAATGTTTGTAAATATTAGCCCATTGGACAGTCCCTTCCAACCTAAACCATTCTGTGATTCTACAAGATTCTATGACTGTAAACACGAATTAAAATGGAGAGGATAAATACTTCTCTACTAATACCTGGCTCTAAAGTGTAGCCTATTCTGATAGAAAGGTTAAATAAAATAGTAACTCTCTTTCAGGACCCTTTGTCTCTATGTATTTAGAATCATATGTGTCTGTGGCCCTCAAAGGCCATAAGGACTGCAAAAGGGAACATGTTTCTGTTCCAGCTAATGCATTACACTTACCATCACTAGTGAAATTCATTCTGCATAGTCTTTTATTAACAGTACACACATGAGCCTGACTGAAACAAAGCTTGATTTTGATGTCATTGCTACAGTGGTAGTCAGAACGGATTTTACACTTATAAAAAGAAGAGAGGAGGAGCTGCAGTGTATCATTTTGTAGGTAATTTCCCAGAGGTACTGTGGTCAATAACATTTCCATGTAATTTTCATTATGATTGATTGATTATTTGTAATTTTGAAAGTCATCGTAGGTATACTTAGATTTCTGATGTTAATTAAAAGCTGTATATAATTTCTGATTATCTGCTTCAAATTGATGAACTTATCCTTTCCTCTCCAGATAATCTTGTATGATTTTTATCCTGATTTGAAGTCTCTATGATTCTTCCTGAAAAAAAAAAAAACCAAAACAAAACCAAACCATCATTCTGCCCCTGTGCTCAACATAGGTCAGGCCACACCTTGAGTGCTGTGTCCAGTTCTGGGCTCCTCAATTCAAGAGAGATGTTGAGGTGCTGGAACGTGTCTAGAGAAGGGCAACAAAGCTGGTGAGGGGCCTGGAACACAAACCCTATGAGGAGAGGCTGAGGGAGCTGGGGTTGTTTAGCCTGGAGAAGAGGAGGCTCAGGGCAGACCTCATTGCTGTCTACAACTACCTGCAGGGAGGCTGTAGCCAGGTGGGGGTTGGCTCTGCTGCCAGTCAACCAGCAACAGGACAAGGGGACACAGCCTCAAGCTGTGCCGGAGCAAGTGTAGGCTGGATGTTAGGAGGAAGTTCTTCACAGAGAGAGTGATTGGCATTGGAATGGGCTGCCCAGGGAGGTGGTGGAGTCACCGTCCCTGAAGGTGTTCAAGAAAAGCCTGGATGAGGCACTTAGTGCCATGGTCTGGTTGACTGGATAGGGCTGGGTGCTAGGTTGGACTGGGTGATTGTGGAGGTCTCTTCCAACCTGGCTAATTCTATGAAATTCTGTTCTATCATCAGACAGATTCTTAACATGATGGTCAAGAGATGCAGCAGAAGCTTCAACAGTGCTTTGGTGTCTGCTGACATAATATAACTCTACAGGAATTAGCATTTCCAATCTTCCTGAGGTTTAAAAACTTTTTTGTTGTTGTTCTTAAAGAACTGATTTTTAAACTGAAAAACCTGCGCAGAATGGAAGAGCTGCACCGAGGGAAAACATACTAAAATGTTCTGAACAAATACATGCTGATGGATGACCTTTAACTCAGATGAATTAATTCAGCTGCTGGCAGGGAATGGCTTATTCACTTATCTCTTTGGGCATTTAGAAGTATATAAGACAAGAAACCAGGGGAGGCTCATAACAGAAGAGATATTGATAGTGGATCTTATCCTGTCTTGCTTTTCCTCACATGGTGTCAAATTATTCCTGGTAGTGCAGTTTCTTGATTCGAAGGAGCTGTAGATGAGATCTGTCGAGGGAAGATCCTGTCTCCTTCAAGTCTATAAAATAAAATGAAAGGAAGTGAGTTGGATTAGTTGAATCCAACTGTAGATTTGAATTATCCAGATTGGTTTAACTGGATTGCCTCTAACTTAAAAAGCCTTTCTTCTCTACTGTGTTTCTTCTCATAGTACTTTGAGGTCAAATAGTCATAGGAATGAGAAGTGGGAGTGAGCTGGTAGAGTGTTTCATTTTGTTTTCCCTCTGTTGCTTACAAAGCATTTCCAAGCTAACTCGTGTAAACTGAGATCTAAAATTGCCCTCATTTTGGCTCCAACTCTGTTTTCCAAATGGCATTTTGACAAATGTTCTTCATTATATCTTTACAGCTACAGTTTGTGATGGAAACTTTATGTTGACTGATTGCTCTGGGTTTTTTCATTCTATGAATTATCCAAGCCCATGTAATGCAAACCTCATTCGCCAATGGATTATTCTGTAAGCCATTTTCCAATGATTTTCTACCTTTGTTTGTTTTTTTTTCATTATGAAGTGATATTGTTTCCTGCACATCAGCCTTGTGACATTTATTTTCACTCCCAAATACCCTAGCCTGGAAAATATGTAATAGCATTTTCTCCTTTGTATTTATCTAACTTTCTTTTTAAACTGGAGTGCCTGAACCTCATAACTCTTATCAATCATTTTCCAACATACAAAAACTTAGGATTTTGAGAAATCTTGTTTGTTCTATGCAGGCACAAGAACATACTTAGGAGCTCAACAGAAATTATCTCAAAATAATTACAAGGGATTTGTTTCCAAGTATGATAGTAACTACTGGTCTTTAGATAATAGCTTTATCTGATATAACTGTTACTAACCCTTGCAGGAATTCCCTTCTCATGGGAACACATTTCGTCTGGGAGCTAATGGCACCTCTACTACTAACTCCTTTAGGACTGTGTTTTAAAAGCACGTGAGTATCATTTGACATAATAGCACCAAATGCCTTTTAAGCTCTAGCACAAGAAGTGGAATTTGCTTAATCAGGAATGCATACCTGCAGGGAGGGACAGCTATTTGACTTTGCCCAGCAAGAAGAAAACAGACGTATGTGATAAATCTTATTCTAAAATACATATCTGGAATAAATTAGATGATTGCAGGTTG